>JAQGCE010000037.1:0-21301 GCA_034699185.1 Eupelops torulosus
TCTCTCTCTCTCTCTCTCTCTCTTTCCCTCCCTCCCTCTCTGGCTGTCTTGTCCTGTCCTGAGTCCAATATGTTTGAGGGACAGAATATAATATTGAGAATGTATGACATGTGAAAAGTATACTCTCGATAATAAGAGAGTTTGTTTTGAGATCGGTTTAACACATACTGAGAACAGAGAGATCTGTTATGTTTTCACTGTTCATAAAAGTCACACAAATATCAGCGAAGATTAGAAGCAATTTATCAATCGGTTTGTGACAGCAATTCGGGGCAACTTGTCTTTCATACTATTCATTAACAAATATTATTCTTATGGCTGTGAATATGCGAACAGCGCTAACAGCTCTTCATATAAAGCCTGTCCTATCTATGGTTGTCGTTGTCTGTTGTATTGCGTGCCTAACAAGTGATGTGATATCAAAGCGATAGTGTTTTAAGTCTTCACAATTTTAGGACTGAGGCATCACTTTTTGCAATTACAAAGTCGTTAGTTTAAAATTAGATACATTTTTAACTATTCTGAGGCATCAAAAATCTCAAGACTTGAGTACATAATCATAAATAATATATATTTTATCATTTTATACATTTTGAGACAACTTTATCAAAATTCAAATGTTTGTCTTCATTTGGAAAGCCTCACAAGAACACTGTATGTTCTCCATCTCTTCTCTTATGTCAGATCTTCAGCGGTCAAAGTCTCTGCTGATGACAGCACAGGTAGAACAATGTTTCGCTTAAACAGCATATGATTAATAGGAATTTCTTTTCAAAAAGAGACTGAATGCGTGATTGAATGCGAGCCTAAAGAGGGGGTTATTTTTTCTTTAAAAAAATGTCATTCAAATGTTTAAGCGCCCAAACCCTACAATTTGGTTCGGTATGTGCGGCGCCGAAAACTTTTTATTGCCTAAAATTTGGCCTCAATTGGCATTCATTGTTGGCTACCATTTTGCCTCCTATTCCAGACCATCAACTTATGCAATCAATTTATGAGACATAGCATTGGAACATGCTCATTTTGAACTTTATTGGTTTTAAATAAACAAATGATTGTTCTATAATAATAATAATAATTTTGATGTTGCATCAAGGTCAACACAATATTTGTTTTTAATAATCCATAAAAATTGAATTTTGCTTCTATTTGAATAAAGTACATGTTGAATTTTCCCTTTGAAAGTGGTATTTACCTTGGAAAAGTGGAATATAACTTAAATTATGTAATTACCAAGGAGCAATTTGGTGAAAAGAACAATAACTTAATCAGAAACTAATAGAGCGAATACCAAATAGAAAAGTAATAAAATTTGTGAACTATTGCTAATAAACCCCTTTTCGGTCGTCTATTCTGATAAATAATTGGCTAAATATAAGTGAAGTAATGATAGCAATGATAGTCTATTGTGGTTAAGGATGTGATTATTTGAAAGGACACCAAATAAAAGTCAGCAATCATTGCATTCATTATGGAATCAGAGGCGGACTCTCTTATTGTCAGCCAAACTGTTCGGTAATTCTTCACGGATGGGTTGCCGATTGACAATAGACTGTTAGTGGTTACCATCTGCTGTATTGAACGCCATTTTCCAGTGGACGCAATTCGGATGCATTAAACCAATCAAATCAGTCTTCAATTGAGTCAAACGAATGGCAATACGTTTTTAAGAATATATTTTGGTGTTTATGTATTCCTCTATTGTATTGAATGACGGCTTATAAATATGGTCTCTGATTGTCAATGGATTCAATGAAGTCAATGGAATCCGAACTCAACTTAAACTACATATTCTTATAGTCAAATGAAACCATTTAAAATTGCTTCAATAGGCCGGTGCATTACTGGTCCTTCCTATCAGCCTCTTTCTAACTATGAGTTAGAGAGTATCCAGCACACTATGGATACGTTGTGTGAGAGCCCCCCACTGATGAACTTCCGAACAGTTTTTCAAATCTACTAATCTATTGTATAAAAGAGCAATTGCTTTGGACTTATAGACTGTCAAGAATTGAGAATTCATTCAATATATGAAACACTTTTCATATTAGAGGCCAAACCGAGTGTCAGCCATAGTGTCAGGCAATGGAAGCAATAGAACTCCTGTAGAGATAAGTTTAAAAAGTCGTTCCAAACCAACACTGATTTTTTTATTTCACTACTTTTTCAAAGAGAGGCCTCATTTTGTAGAACTCATTCAAAGTCATTGACAATGCTTTCAGTATCACTGCTTTACAGAGTGTGAACACCACTTCTTACACTTATGGCTATCCCGACTCTACTCATAACTAGCCATCGATGTAACTCAAGTGTGAGAAGAAGTAGCAAAAAGTAACTTAAATCCAATGTGTGTTCGCATTGGATGTCAATAAAAGCCATTAAAGTAATCCAAAACTGTGGCCATTCTTATCGAAATAGAGTCGAAATATGATATAAGAGTCAAAACTTTAGTTTAGTTAACAATTATAACATTTGTAACATTTATCGAACCAAAGATCGGACCAATCAATGGCACTATTCTTATACTCTTAGATTTAAGCCGAGATTTGATCAGAAAGTTGTTAAATGTTGTGAAACATCATATTCTGAGCTCACATTTACTTATCGGTAATCCTATTATTGAAAAATCTGTAAAAGAAATTCAAATCGAGTTAACGTTTGGCCGGAAATAAGCGTTTGTTATATTCGATAAATATAACAAAAAGTCAACTTTTAAATTGTATTGAATATTGAGTGGCCTTTAGAGTAACTGTGCTCAACAGTGTACTGAATATTGTGCTGTGCTGTTAAAAAGGCGACCAAAAACTTGTGTTCTCACTCGAGTGACTACAATGAGCCCAAAAGTTGGTCACACAATACACTTATGTCTATTGTATTGATTTTGAACAACAAAACAGACTGTTTTCAGAACCATTTCAAAGAAATATGAAGCGTCTGAGAGAGTGAGGGACTGGGACTTCATCAAAAGAGCACTGTATCGAATTTCAGAGATAACTTACCTTGCTCACTGCAAAGGTGTTACAACCGCCGCAATCATTGCAATCGGCTGTGCATTGAGTGGCGAGTTGTGAGCTATCAGTGCTTTTACTTGGGTTGTGCACTACTTCCAGAGGTAGAGTTAATGGTCATTGCATTGCATCAATTGTTGCTCAGCCCTATTCATAATGAAACTTGACTTATAGTAGTGCACAGTGTAGTATGGTGTGTTGTTCGCTTTACTGTTGGGTCGGCCACTATACCGTCCCCTACATTGCAATTACAGAGATTGTTGGTCTCCATTGATCCGTAGCGCTTCCCATCCCAGTCATGAGCACTGCCATAAGCACCGCAATCGACTCTCAATTCAATTGACTCTTGGATTTGAATGACTAACTAAAGAATGATCTTTTCTTTTGTCGATTTCAATAATCATATTCATTGGATTCAATGTATGGATGACTTTCATGAGTGCCACCGAAACGCCTTTACTTCACAAATAATATTCTCTACAATAATAATGAACTAAAAGTTATGCAAATCTAATATAAGTAATAAATTGCTGAAAAGATTTCGTTTCCTTCGCATATGTCTGGCAAACCCTAAAAACCATTTTTATTTCAAAATAATGTTTGACTTTAATTCAAACAATTTTCACATATTATTCATTTGAGGTCATATCAACTCAAACACTATTATTCTGTTTTCGGTTATTTTTCTTCTCTCTTCTAAACCCAGTGTCAAAACAGGGGTTACCTATTACTACATTTCTTCAGATTAAGTCTCGATAATAGAGTTCAAATCAAATCAAATTAAATCTCTAATTAAAAGATCAAAAATGTTTTCAAATTTTCTAATTTTTCACAAAAACTTTAAGTTCTTTGAGAATTAGCTCTAAATTAATGAAAAAAGTAATGAATGAACAGAGAGTCGAGTATTGAGATATTCATAATTTCCTTATCTTTAAAATATTCACTAATTAACAGATAATAAGAAAAAATTGATTGAAATTTAATTCCAGTTTTTCTCGATTTTGAGGCTATTTGTCTGACATATCGTAAAAATGACTAAAACTAACAAATCTTTAATCTTTACATTCAATCAGAAGTTGACTCTTAAATGGGATAAAAAATATTTTTGAAAATTTGTAAATCAATTAAGTAATTAATAATTAGTAATTATTTTCACGAATTTTATTTATTTTTCTCTCAAAAGTTGTATAAAACAAACAAATAAAAAGTTTTATTGGATTTTAATTAAAATTTAATGATTAGCCGCAAGAAAAACAAGCTTGAAAAGTATCAAGTTCATTCTAAATAGAAAACAAAATTGTCTGACATTCTCATTGTTTTTTAGCCAATTGTTTGTTAATCCGATTGTGCTATCAATTAAAGTAACGCTTTTTGTGAGGGATGACCTATTTTTTGCAAACATATGTGGATTCAATATACCTGTAATGAAGGTAATATACCTGTGCTGTTTTGATGCCCGCAGTGCTTTATTGACGCAATACCTGAGCAAACAAATTGCATGAACTAAATATGTTTTTCCTTCAATAATAGCAAAGCAATCAATTGTAGAGCAAATAACTGAGTCGGCATTGAATTCCTCTACACTAACACACATTCACTAAAACAATTTTACTGTTTTATTAAATTTGGTATCTTTTCACACATGAAGAACTGATAAACCTACAGTTTTGTGTTTTATAAAAGTCATAATATTTCAAATGTGTTTAAACTGATTGATTTGGACGAGAAATGAGTTGTAAATGAAAGGGAATTGAAAACCACACAAATATTGTCATTAAATATATTTTAATTGGTGTGAAAAACTCATTCAATTGAATGAAGTGTTGTCCAAATGGGAGTCAATTTTTGATAGTGACGTCATTTATGATTGAGATAATGTCATAATTGCCAACTTGTTATGAACTCAATCATCAAATTGTTATTAAATATACATTTGTTTTAAGATTGGATTTTAATTTTTAATTTTGTCTATAATTTTAAACAAAATTAACTTATTTTTGTCACAAAAGTACAAATAAAACGATTATTATATCATTTAATTTATACTAAATATCATTAAATATGTGGAAAGTGAGAGAACTCTACGATAAGGCGTAAGTCGTTTCAAATGTTTTTATATTTTAATTAGTTTTTTCATTAATTACTTTACTTTTAATTTTATTCATATTTTGTCTCTTTTTTCTAAAAATGTCTTCAATTTATTGTTTATTAAATATTTTGTTTATATATTTTCAGCACAAATATTGTTATGAATTATACGGAAGTGGAGGTCAGCCTTAAATTCATTAATGTTTTGGACAGTTATTAATTAAATTATTTAAATTGTAGGCCAAAGTAAGAGAAGCAACGAATGACGATCAGTGGGGGCCTACCGGTCAACAAATGAATGATATCGCGAGCCATACCTTCACTTATGAACACTTTCCTGAAGTGATGGGAATGTTATGGAAGCGAATGTTGACCGATAGCCGAAGTAATTGGCGGCGAACCTACAAGTCTTTGCTTTTATTGAATTATTTGGTTAAGAATGGCTCCGAACGAGTGGTCACTTCCGCGAGAGAACATATCTATGACTTAAGAAGTCTTGAAAACTATACCTGTTTAGACGAATTGGGTAAAGACCAGGGAATTAATGTCAGACATCGCGTCAAAGCTCTAATTGACTTCATTCAAGACGACGAAAAACTAAGAGAAGAGCGCAAAAAGGCTAAGAAAACTAAAGACAAGTTCATTGGCGTCGCTTCCGATCAAATGGGTTTTCCGCACAACAAGTAATTCCTTTAATTTTATGTTTTTGTTTGTATTTTGTCTTTAAATGTGTCCTTAACTTTAACTTTAAGACTATTATAAAATTGATTTTAACTTTAATTTCAATCAATTAAAAGCTTAAGAGATTTGGAGTTTGACTAAAAGCACACATTTATTATTTAAAGGCTCTCAGACTCTAACAACTGATCCACTTTTGAATATCTGATAATTGCAAATACAGTACCTTTTGAGTAAAAGAGTACTTCCCTAAACACCATTTTTATCATTTTTACGTTACTATCACTGGATTAGTCACACCCTAGAAGTTAATACTAAAGACATTTGACTAAAATATTAATAATAATAATAATTTTGATTTAACTCACTGTCAGACGTAATCTAAATATCAAACAAATTAATGAAAACAATCACATAATTAATGAGTTTTCTCTCAAATGACACAAATATTTCAAAGCATTTCATTCAGAATTGAATTCAAATGATTATAATTTGATTCAAAGACAAAACTTTTTTATATTTTAATTAATTTTTCTAAAATATCCTTTAATTCATAATTTGTTTCACAGATTAATGAATTTTACGTTATTTTCAGACAAAAGCTTTTGAAACACAAACTTTGATACCTTTTTAGCGATAAAAACACGTCTCAAGTGTTTTATAAATAATAGTTATGTTATAAACTCTTAAAATTAATTATTGAATAAATAGGTATAGCGATAGTTGGTATGACTCGTCGGCCCCAAAGTCCGAATTGGATGACGACAATAGTTTTAGCAAAAGTGAGAGAAGAGTAAAAAAATATGAGGACTCTATCAGTGAGAATAGTGTTGAAGACAATAAATCAAATGATTCGGAGACAATCGCAGATATAACTAAACCAATGGACAGACCCAACAATCTTTCGGTGACTAACAGTCCCAAGAAAGCGGCTAAAAAGACTGATATAAAGAAAATTGATTTGGGGGCGGCTGTCAACTACGGCAAAGGTGTCAACTCTCCTTCCAAACAGACCTCAGACAACGAACCGTCGTTTGGGAACAGCAATAAAGTGAATGACAACAAATCAAACGAACAATTGTTGGACGAAATTTTCAATTCCGGTTCCGATTCGGTTCCAAATAATAATTTAAATCTAAATAATAATAGTTTTAATTTAAATAATAATATAATTAATAATAATAACAATAATATTATTAAAAACAGTTCAGAAGATTTCGCAGATTTTTCATCGTTTGATACAAAATCGAATGCAATAAACAATTCTTCGGATGGCTTCGCAAACTTCGCCACAGCTATGTCCACACCTTTGCCCACATCTCAAACATTTCCGACGGCAGCCACTGGTTTAGCAGATGTTTTCCTCCAACCATCAAATCCTTTTGGAGGAAATATTGCTGTAAACCCAATGTCAGCCCCGAATAGTTCTGCTCTCTTAGATGAGTCTCTAATAATGTTACCCCAACCAACACAACTGACCGCAAACACAATCAGTGGTCGACCCAATGATTTATTTACAGATTTTGCGAAACCAATGAGTGCTGAGAATAATGTCTCTCAAAACAACACTTGGAGTGACTTAAGTAGAAATGTAAACATAAATGTCGATAATTTAATGGGTAGTAAATACGAGAGACAGAGCGCCCCCTCAATGAACCAATTGGCCCAACAGGTCAATCATCTATCACTTGGTTCACCGATTTCGCCGCCTTTCGCACAAGCATTTAGTGCCGGAGTGAGTCCTGTTTCAGCTCAGCAGCCATTCGCTCAACAAATGCCTTTCGGTTTGCTTTTTAATTTAAAATTTGTTTTATAATAATTTTAAAACTATTTTGAATTTACAGGTGGTTTGACTTCAGTTCGATCTCCTCCTCACATGCAAACGGCGGCTCCCAATGTATGGCCTCATGTAAACAGAGGGGCCTTCGGAGGAATGTAAGCAATGTTATGCTTAATCACAATCACTTGTTTGACATACAGACAGACACTGTTTGTCGATCACTAAAGGGTTACATCAAAGCATTGCTTAACTCTTAAATTAATTGAATAAAAATGTTTTGTATTCTCAGTACTAAAGCATTACATTCCAAATGTAATTATATTTCGAAAGGTTTACAAAATTTGTGATAATTTTATCGATAGATTGGTTTTAAAAATCTTTAGTCAAATGAAACAATTTGTGACTAAAATGTTATTTTCGATGAAATGCCATAATATTCTAAATGATCACTAAATTTGGTGAAAGGGTTTCCTTTTTCTCTTTAAATCAATTGCTTAACTGTTTTTTATAAGAAACAAATTCGCGTTTTTTTTCTTCGAACTTTTATTTACACTTTATTTTCGTTTATCTAATTTTTTTGTTTAAATCTTTTAATATTCGGTTAAAATTAAAAGCAATTCTGTATTTAAATTGTAAACGAGTTTAACACAGAATTTAATAAATTATTTACATTTTAATTAAATTTTTGAGTCAACTCTTCTTTGACTTCAGTTTACAAATTATAGTACTTTTTTCAAAAACAAATCATTCGTTTACTTAAATAAATGTTTAAATTGGTTAACAATTATTTAAACCTTTTTTAGATGGTTTGAGGGCTGCAAACACCTGTCTGTGAGTTCACTGTCTGTCCATTTGATTGTCGTTTTGGTCCATCATTTCTTTGGCCTTTTCTTGAGCTTCGATTTGCATTTTTTCTAACTTTTCTAAAGTCATTGACTTCAGGGGTAATAGTTTTGGTTTACATAATATGAAAAATGGTTTTTCTTCCTGAATAACAATATTATTGTTAGTCATAACGGGTTTTATTTCTTTATCTGTTTTCGACATTTTTCCGAAACAATAAAATCAAGAGTTTTGTTGTGATTTGAATCCAATGTCTGTTTCCATAGAGATATTCAAAGAATAAATAGACTCTTATTTTATCGGAACTATTGATTTGAAAATTCAATTTATTGTCTATTTTTAAGAAACAGTTCTTTGGCCGACAGTTTGAGTTGAAATTTGGGATCCGTTATCGGAATCAATTGTGTTGTCCTCCCAGTCATACTTCGCATTATTATCGATCAAAGATTCGAAATAATCGGACAGTTGTTTATAGTCTGGTTTGGAATAGAAGTCAAGTTGTCTAACATTTTTCATATACAGTTCGAATGGTTTTGGAATACCAGAGCACAACTTGTCTGTAGGGGTTTCCCTTTTAACTCTTCCAATTTCAATGTGTCTTTGTTTAGGTTTTGTTTTCAAACCCATCCACGGAAGCGATCCTTTGACTAAATATATTAACAAAAAGCCAATGGATTCCAAGTCATCTCTTCTGCTCTGTTCTAGACCTAAATGACACCAGGTGGACATATACCTGGGCGTTCCTATAAGTGATTTTCCTGTTCTGAACGGAATATGTTTACCAGTATTTCTGTTGATATACTCTTTGGCTAAACCGAAATCAATTATATGAACCATATTTTGCTTTTGAGTTCCTTTTCGACCCAAAAGAAAATTTTCGGGTTTAGTGTCTCTGAATATAATATGTTTTTTGTGAATCAATTCAATTAACGATAGAATCTGTTTCGCTATTCTTGCGGTCGTATCGGCACTCAATTTCTTATGACAAAAGTGGTGCATATTTTCGAGATTCGGGCCCAACATTTCCATAACTATTGCGTGATAGAGACCACAGGGACCGAAGTAATACACTTCAGGAATACCCTTCTGTTTGCCCAGAAGTGAATAGAATCTGAACTCCAGAGGCAGTTGAGGCGCCTCCGCGTCTTTTGACTCTAATTTGATTGCAACCAATTGTTTGGTCTTAATATTAGTTCCGGCGAATAGAGCCCCAAACGCTCCGCCAGTGATATACTGATCCACGCGATACTCCTTTTCCATTATAAGACCTTCAACTTTAGGCCGTTTCCGCATTTATTATCATTTTTTTCGAAATTTAAGTAAATTTTAATAAAACAATTGTTATAACAATTTTTAATAAAAAATTATATAAATATTAATTAAATTCTAGTTTTTGTTGAGATAACTATTAAACCAATTTTTATTTTAAAATACTTTAATTTCAAATAAAAAACAAAATAATTATTTTTTTAAGTTTTTTCTAAAGTTTAATATTCTTTTAAAATATTTAGAATAATATTTGAAATTTTGAGTGAATTTTGTGTTTAATCTTATTATCAGATAATTAGATAATAACTTGTTTTTAAATCAATTGATTAAATGTTTTTAAAAGAATTCCTACTTTTCGTCAAACTTTTTGTAATAAAAAAACCTTCAAATTCTTCTATTCATCAAAGTTTTCACATTTGATATGTTTCTTGAAATCAATGCCAAAGAGAGGTCACTACTAATAGATTCCAAATATTATTGTTATCTAAAATAATAAGTTTAAATATTTTTACTTTTATGAACTTTTTTGTCAAACATTTAATTAAATCTCATATAAAAGAAATGACGAGAAGAAAGTCATTTAGTCTCTACAAAACTACTTTAGTTAACACATATAAGAAAAAGATGTCCTCAAAGTCTCAGGCGGGACAATTGAATAGAGTTTACCGAATGATCGTTGAGTTTAGTACCATTAAATGGGGACCACCAAGGGAGAATAATCCACGAGACGTTCAGAAGTTTCTCAAATCATTGTTTGAAATCATACACAAAATGTGTCCACAATTTGAGTTCAAACAACAAAATCACGGATTTGAAGACATACCTTTAGAAGAAGCGGCTGAAGAAGTACGCGACAAAATACATCATTTAAAAAGGGATGCAGAGACCAACAAATTCGGTTTAATGAGTGAAGTCATTTTGAACGCTATAAAAGCTTCAAACGTATTGGAGGTTTTTGATTCTTCATGGTTTTTGCCTCCAACCAATACTTACAACGGACACTGAGGGCTCATCAACAGAAGGCTCATCCATTGAGAGCTCGTCTCCGTCGCCAACACTACAACCAAACAATAGTCCCGTTTCATCAGATACATCACCTGATGGGCAGTCGTTATCCTCCGATTAATCAAAAATATCAAATATGTATTGAATCAGTGATTGACATTAATTTTGTAATCCATTTGAAACTAACAACAGTCCAAACGGAAGTCCATTTCTCAATAATTTTTAATGATTTTAATCGGAATAAAGAATAATAAAAATAATGGGAATTATATTGAAATTAAGTGAAAGACTAATAATAAATACAATAAATAATTGCATTATATTTAAAGTCCAAATCTGGAAGGAGTTCGACGAGGAGTTGCGGGAGTGTTGGGTCGTTTGAGTCCAGGCGTAGCGATAGGAGTGGTTCTGACCGACAGAGTGTTCTGAGCCTCTGTCTCTTCTTTCCTTCTAATGATCTGTTTCTGTGCTAAAGCCATTTCGTACTCCATTTCCTTTTGATGATCCCTTTGCTGTTGTTTTCGTTCGAATCTCGATTTCGAGGACTCTTTGATAGAGTAGAACATCGGACCCAACTCTGCCATCCACTGTCCCTCCACTGCAGTCACGCATTGCATGTATTCCTTTGTAGTCATAACCAATTCGTGATAAACGACATAATCGGGAGTAAATCCCATCCCATATAAAGATGAGGTCGGATGCAAATGACAGGGCATTCCTGTTCGACAGTTGACATATTCGCCAATACCCTTAAGTCTGGCCGCCTGATGGAAATATGCGGAACAAATACATTTGCGAACGCAGTCCCATTCAGTTCCACACGAAATGATCGGCAGTTTATGTGATTCCATAATCTCTTTGAGCTGTTGTCGAACTTCTCTCACTTTTCTGAGTGCTTTCGCGTGAATGAAGTGCTGTTGACACCAATGAGTCGAATATTTATGGGTTTTCCACTGAAGATATACATTCAGAAGAGTCAAGTGGTCGGACTCCGGCACCTGAAACTTCTCTCGGGCCAAATCACTTTCCTCTTCCCGTCCTTTGGGTCGGAAGAAAATGGCGGGAACTGAAAGCATAGACACAATTATCAACACTTCTGAGGAACACTTCATTTCAGTGGAAACCAAAAGCATTTTAGACATCGCGGGGTCTAACGGAAACTCAACCATATTTCTACCCAAAGAAGTCAATTGTCCGACATTGTCGAGTGCGCCCAAAATCCACAACTGATACATAGAGTTCAACATATTGTCTTCAGGCGGCGGATCCATGAAATGGAATTGCAATAAATCCTGAACTCCGTGTGATTTCAAGAGAAGGACGACATTCGCTAAGTTTGTTCGCTGTATTTCCGGAACAGTATTGGCCAACATTTCGTGTTTGTACTGAGTTTCGGTATATAACCGATAGCAACAGCCCGGACCTGTTCTACCTGCGCGACCACTTCGTTGATTTGCATTTGCCTGAGATATGGGGTAGACTTGAAGGGCATCCATACCTATACGCGGATTATAGACTTTGAGTTTACAATAGCCGGCGTCGACCACAAACATAATGCCGTCGACAGTAAGCGATGTTTCGGCTATATTTGTGGCGACGATACACTTCCGGAGCCCTTTTTCTTCTTTATGGAAGATCTTTGCCTGAAGATCAGATGGCAGTTGAGAATAGATCGGAAGTATTGCTAATTCGGGAGTTTCTGATTGTGATGTTTCCGACAGTGTCTTAAGACGTTCTTTAATGACTTCACAGCTCACTTCAATGTCCTCCTGTCCCGGCATAAACACCAGAACATCTCCGGGAAGTCCTCCCAAATGTATTTGAATGGTCTGTTTGACGGCTGCGTCGACGTAGTCTTCACAGGGATTCTTAGAGAAATACAATTGAACCGGATATGTCCGGCCCGGAATTTTAAACACTGGAACGTTACCGAAGAACATCGCAAACTTAGAAGAGTCCATTGTGGCAGATGTGACGATCAATTTGAGATCAGTTCTTCGTGAGACCACATTACGCAATATCCCGAAGAGTACGTCTGTGTCGAGACTCCGTTCGTGCGCCTCATCCATAATAACCGCCGAATAATTGTCTAAATCTGGTTCTGAAAGTGATTCTCTTAAAAGTATTCCGTCTGTCATATACTTAATGATTGTTTTATTGGAAGTGCAGTCTTCAAAACGTATGGCATAACCCACTTCATCACCTAATTTGACTCCCATCTCATCTGATACTCGTTTAGCAACAGACATAGCGGCCACCCGTCGCGGTTGAGTGCAGCCAATCATTCCGTATTTGGTGTATCCCTCTTCGTGTAAATATTGTGTCAATTGTGTGGTCTTTCCGGAACCGGTCTCTCCGACAACAATAACAATATTATTATCGCGAATAACATTCAGTAATTCGTTTCTGACGGCAAACGCCGGTAAGAATTGTCTCTGTTTTAGAATTTTTATTCTGTCCGACTGTTTTTCGTTTTCGTCGATATGGTCTTTGAAACGATGTTCTGCCTTATAGTCATCGGTCTTCTCCTCCTTGTCGTCGGTCTCATCCTTAGGTTTCTCGACACCCATTATGTCACCCAAACGAGTACCGGAAAGTTCCCATTCCTTCTTCTGAGCCTTTTTACGTTCTTTGAGTTCTCTGTGATAACGAACTAAAGCCGACCCCTTTCGTGAAAGAATAGCGAAGTCAGAAGTAGGGTCTTTTACGGGAACAATAGGTTCGGGTTGTTTCGTAAAGACAATGCGTCCATCGAGGAATGGCGGCACAATATTGTGTACCATTAGATGAACTCTTCCCTCATTTATCTCTTCTTCTTCGTCGATGTCATCGTTGACACGCATTACAACGCCTGACAATAAGAGACGATTGGTTTCCCACTTTTCGTTGTCTTTATTGATTTGTCTTTGTTGGGCACTAATCCTCTGAACCGTTTTGTTTTTCTTAAGCGCTTCTTCTCGTCTTTGAACGAAATCTTCATTCATATTACCGAAAGGATTTTGGTCACACTCTTCATCGTACCACTCCCTATCAACTCTCTTCAACTCGTCCTCGTCGTCCTCCCAATCGAAAGGATTTTCGGTATTCTTTCTTTGTTGTCCCCAATGAGTCGGAGTTGGTTTTGGGGTTCCGGGAGTTCCTATTCTTGAAGGAGTCGTATCCCAAGAACTACGCAGATCTCCAGTAGACCTTAGATCTGGAGTAAAAGGTCGGTCTCCTCTTCGAGACCTGCGTTCAAACTCGTCGTCTTCATCCCAACCCGAACGCGAAGGTGTGGGTATTCGTGGGGAAGGCATCCATTTGCGTGTAAGACCACCATTTGTTTGTTTAACTGAAGACTGTCTGTGCCGCTCATCCCTCCTCTCATCTCTTTTCCTTTTTCTTTGTAAATATTCATCACTGACTCCTCCCGAATGTGAAGGCGTTTCGACTCTATGTTTGCGAAAGTGTTTACTCCTGTGTTCGTCGCGAGAACTCCTGTAGTCATCTCTGCGGTCACTGCGATCCCTGTCATCGCGTCGATCACTTCTATCACTTCTTTCACTACCACTTCTCTCATTATTATCCCGATTAATAGCCTTTTCATCTTTTAGGGCCTCCCTTTGTTCTTTTTTCTTCTGTTCGGCCAACTTATCCAAACCGAGTAACGAAATGCCGGGCTTTTTGAAAACAAACTCGTCGTCATTGTTGGGAATCTTCTTCTTAATGATTAAACCTCCGATTTGATTAGCACTTCCTTCCAAACGATCGATGTTTGAAGTGTCAAAACTCATCACTTCTTCGAGTTTTCCAAAAATGTGAATTTGTGACAAAAATCACTCAAATGATTAATTATTTGAAAAATTTTAAAAACTAATCCAACATTCAGTCAAATATTTAGTCATTTTCTTAACCAAACTGTGATTTATTTAAATACGAGAATAATTTGATTAAAAGATTAAAAAAAATAAATTAAATCGTTTATTGCGTTAATAAATGTTTACAAAAACGAAACCCAAACAAAATCGCATTTTCACTGACAATACAAAGATGTCATTACTTTGAAGTATTGGTCGTAACTCAACGCTATATTTATACTGATTTTCATATAATTTATAAAAAAAAGTTACGCCTTTATTACACATTCATTGAATGCTCCAAAATATTGTTATGAAATGAAAATAATTTTGAGGAAACCGACAATAAATGCAATATTTATTGAAAATTAAGAAGAATTTTAAAATAAGATAATCTATTTTTTTTATTGTTTAATAACTGTCACAAAATCTGTGGTCAATTTAGAAGACATTGAGTGTAACGTTGACTGAAATCGATTGAAACGTGTGTTCATCTAAACTAAAACCCAAACACTCAAAGATGACGACAATGGAGTTCTTCGGCTGTACTTTTATATCATTTGGTCCGCCATTCGCTATGTTCTGCCTATTGATAGCCAAAGACCCGATACGAATCATTATATTGATCTCTGCGTAAGTCTTTGATAATTAACTTAAATTTGAGCCAATCATTGAAATTCAATCTGTTTTACAGAGCATTCTTCTGGTTATTATCACTGTTATTGTCATCAATCTTATGGACGGCTGTAGTGCCTCTTAAGGAATATCTTGTATTTGGTGTCACTTTTTCCATAATTTTTCAGGAAATGTTTCGATATGTCTTCTATCGAGTGATTCGGTATTTTTTGATTAAAACAAATTTGATTTCAAACCTAACCTTAAAATTGTTTACTTTCAGGAAAGCAGAGCCGGGTCTCGATAAAGTGTCTTCTGTGGGCATAAGTAATGGCCCGCAAGTCTCCAACAATAGGACACAATTAGCTTTCGGTAAGTCTTTTGGTTTGAATTTTAATTGTTATTTAATTAAAATGTTTTGAAATTAGTTTCCGGTTTGGGCTTCGGATTAATGTCCGGTGCCTTCTCTCTGACCAATATATTGGCAGATAGTGTGGGTCCGGGAACTGTTGGTTTGAACGGAGATTCGCATTACTTTTTCCTGTGCTCGTCTTTCACGACACTGGCATTCATTTTGTTGCACACCTTTTGGGGAATCATATTCTTCAAGGCCTGCGATAATAACAACTATAGTCTTATCGGTTATGTCTTTGTCTCACATCTGATCGCATCCGGAATCGTAAGTGTTTTGCCTTTAGTTATAATAAAACTAATTATTTGAATGCATTGGACAGACATTCTTAAATCAGGACCAGTTATATCTGCTGTCAATCCTATGTATCTATGGAGTGACAATTGTTACGTCGGTATTGGCCTTCTATTCGGCAGGCGGTACATTTCAGAGCCTAAAGGCTGTTCTCAATCGACAATAATTCATCAAAAAATTATTTTAAGTTATTTTTTAATTTATTTTTTCGATCAAACATTTTGTGCACAAAATATGTTTTCTATTAATTATTTTTAGATCGAATGAAAGCCAAACCGTTTCGATATTAACCCAAAGACTAATTCTCTATAATTTTAGACATTTTAACTCTCAAATGACTATTTATTTTATGAGTAATTGATATTTAATTGTAATAAAAACTGGTATTAGTTCTGGTATTTGTTTATCAAAACCGAAACTCAATTCCAGAAATTAAATCAAATGCCTAACAATGAGATTCATTATATTTTTCACTTATTTTAGACATTTTAGAGAAATTAATTCCATTTTTTTTTTAAATTTAACCACATTTTAGACACATTTAATTCAATTTAAATTAATTAAAACCAATTTTATGTTTAATTTCTGTATAAAAATTGTAAAGAATTTGATATTAAAAACAATTTTAATATTCGTTAATGGATTTAATCAAAGATAAATTGAAAATATTTTGTAATTAATTGTTGCATATTTGTAATGAGCAAGGTATAGACTATATGTGACTAGAAGTATGCGTAACTTTTTAAGTCGGAAAGTGAAACATTACCCAGGTTAATTAATTTGAGTTAAAAAATCCTAGATTCTTAATTTGATGCTCATATTTCACAAATAAATTAAATCGTAATTTTTCTCCAAGATTCAAATTACAGAAACTTGAGACAAGACTTTATTTATTTTAGAAAATTTAGAGAAAATAAAGCAAATCATTGAAAACAAATCTCAACAAAATATTATTGAGTTTTGAATTACTTATTATTTATGAGAATATTTGCAAAAATTCATTCGTTTTTCTCTTGTTTTGAATCAAATCTAAATTATTGAGAGACTAATGGTTTGTATTATTCGTTCAACACTTGAAAGTGAAAACTCGAATAACAAGACATTCGCACAGAATATCTACAAATAGTTCTTTCAAATGTTTATTTGTGTTTTGGTTTTATAGTAAACTAAAGGAATCCTAGAGTTGTAGTCGACTCCCAATAGATATCGATATATAACGTAATTGTGATCTTAAGTTTGCACTCTTTGGGAAGACAGCAATAAATTGTCACTCCTTTTGCCGTCAAATAATAATAATAATAATAATAATTAATGACATTAAATATTGTGTAGTGCTGTGCAACAGGAGTTGTACTATTGATTATAGCGACTGCATTGATGTGCAAAAAGTAATTTTCGAATTAAACCCTATGTTATTCTCTGTAATAATAATATTCTGTTCGTTCAATGTGTTGACAGCGCTCTCATGTATGGCATTAATAGCTTTAATAGACTGAACCTAATTCTGTATAATCTTCAGACCGGAAATAAAGGTAATAATTATTTTTAATAATAAAGATATTGATTTGTTGACAATTGGTGACCACTCCATTCGATTACCGCCTCTTTGCTCAATATTCCAATATTTTGTGATAATTAGAGTAACTTTGAATAAAACTTAATTTCACTCATATTTTAACAGTAATTGAACACAAATTTTAAATTAAGTTTTCGGTTAGAATTTTATTTGAAAACGAGATCTCCATTTGGAATAAAAGACATAAAACTTATATTTTATTCATAATATAATTCTTGAATATAAAGCAGAGAATCCAATCCATAAGCGATTACTTTTTTATTACATTCAATGAAAAAGTGTTGATTTCAATATAATGTGTGTCACAACACTGTCAACACTGTCCTCACTTCGAGGGAATATCGATTTTTTTATCTTTTTTTACAACACTAATAAAATTTCTGCTTTCTAGACGAAAATATCCTTGCTCTTTCTCTCCAAAAGACATGGCTGAAAATACAGATTAGTAGAGTTTTTCCCGATTCCCGATATTTAATTAAGAGGACAGTCTTCGGGAATTATAGTTTAGGCGAAATGTGGTCAAATTAAAAAGAGTTCTATTTTCCCGACTTTCCTGATATTGACATTATTTTGGAATAATTCCCGATTTAATCAATTTTATGGTTTTGTTCCCGAAATAAGATATATGAATAAAAAACACGAAATTAAAAAATAGTCAAAAAAATAAAACTATAAAATATTTTATATTATTTTTGTATAACTTTTCATTCAGTCGATAGTAAATTGAAGTTCTTTTAAATAAATTTTAAGTCCAGACATTAAAAATATACCAAAAACTAAACCCAATTTTAGATTTAAATAGAGCTAATTTTTCTCTTAGCCGACACTCTTTTTTTAATTATAAGCATTTCAACTGATAAAAGAAATTGTTTTACTGAAGAGAATATCAAAATGAGTTTTATTTGTCAATACAATGATTTTTTAATGGATAAATTAATTTTAATCAAAATTATATCGTTTTTTGTTCCCGATTTTATTTCCGACATTTCCCATTTTTAACTCCCGATTCCCGACCGATTTGAGAGGTTTATATTCCCGATAATTCTTAACTCTCCAGATTAGTTTATTTACAGGTATTTACAGGTATTAAACACATCGGGGGGGGGCGCACAGTATCTGTTGCTTTTAGCTAAATAACAAAAATTGTTTATTTAATAGGCCTTCCAAATTGGAAGTTCCAATAGAATTGAATGATAAGTTAATTGTTCATGATCAAATATTTATTGCAATTTATTGAATAGTGAAAACATTAATCTTTATTTCATGAATGCTTTGACAGCAAAAAGAAATGAGTTCTGCTCGGAGTCATAATTGAGTGTCAATTTATTTGCGATGATTTGGCTCTGGGCAATTCAATTATTATGCCATTAAATTATGGACTGCTTTATATCAAATTCAATTTGGAGTTATTTTTAAGATTAATTCGGAGGCAAAATTAATTTATGACATAAATAGAGAGCAGAATATTCTCTTTGAAAAGTAGAATTCCTGCCCTTATTTGTTTTATTCTTTATCTTGCTGATATAAGGGCTCAGAATTTATTGATTTGGTAAAGACTTGGTCAAAAGAATTGTGCTACTTCACTTCTCTATTCAAAGTAAATCAGTATATTATGTAAGATTATGTTTAAAGTTTGCTGACAAACATTTTATTTCAATATTTGTTTTGTCGGTTTTTGTAAAAATATTTCAAATATTTCATTCATTTTTCATTTCTAATAAGAAAATACATGAGTTGTTCTGCTTTTAAAAATGTTGACAAATATTATTATCAAGATTGTGGACAATCATTGCATGACTTCTTTGATTTAAGGATTAGTTAATAATCAGATATTGGGTTCAAACAATTTATTTAATAATAAATCTGAGAAATATTTTGAGTGAAATTTTGTTGAATTGATTACGAATTAGAGTTTATTATCATTTTATTACCCATTTGTTTGTAGATTGCATTAAATCCAAGTTATTTTAATTATAAGTCAATTTATAAACAATTTAAGTTAATAAATGAGTTTTTACTAAAATTAATCTCAAATTAGAGAAGAATACAAATATTAAGGAAATGGCATCAAAAAAAAGTTTAATAAAAATGCAATAAAGTGAAAAATAAAACATTAAACACAATGTGGAAGGAGAGATGAAATTTATATATTCTTGCAATAAAAAATAGAGCATCGATTGATCTATTGTTGGTCTTCCTTTTATTTGTCTCTATCTGTGTTTCTGACTGAATGATGAGATCACAGATCAATACAAATAACTGTTATATTGTTTGACATACTTTTACGAAATTATTTTTAAAATTTAATAAATAAAAAGCTATTGATTTGATTGGAATTAATTTTATTTTTTAGTATATTTTTGTCGAAATCGTTTAAATTGTTATCAAATGCTGAACATACAATACAGAACATTATCTTGATAAGTTTTAAAAGCTTTCTGCACTTCTGGCAAATTATAAAAATTGAACAAAAAAATCAACAGTGTATTAAATTTCTAATTGCTTTTACCTAGTTGCGATATTCAATGTATTGTTAAACTATAATAGTTGATGTTTAAATTCTCATAATTTTGTTGTCGGATAACTTAATTCTAAAATAAAGTGAAAGATATCCAAAGAATTTGAATGAAAACAAGTCTAGAGATAAGTGAAAAATAAAGAGATATTGAATTTTATCAAAAAACAGGTGATTATCGACTCATTTGAAAAATAAATAAATTTATAGAAACATATAATTTGTAATAAATTAAATGAACTTGAACATTGAAACTTTGGAGGAGCTCTCCAATTGTTTGCGGTTCTAATTGCTTTCTATATTAATGTGTGAAGTAATGATCTATTGGTCCCGTGTGTGTCACCACTGATAGGCGCACAGCCATAATATGTGAGTGGAGACAAATAGTGAAAAATATTTGTAGCGAAAAGTGAATTGAAATTCACATTGAATTCAACACAACATTCAATAGTGATTACTGGACGACAATACCGGCTCTCATATGATTTATTTCACAATTTATTATTGACTTAATTTAATTTAATTATGACTCAAAACGTTTCTTAATTGTATACCAAATCAAAACATTTATAATTTAAATGATTATAATATTGTTTCGTTTATTAAAAATTATTTATTTGTGTTAATCTATATTTTTTACAAATAAATTACAAAAATAAGTGTTTATTAGTTTTTAAGTGATTCCTCTTTTAGTCAACTCTTAAATAAACTTATTTTGTGCCCAAAACTCATAATTAATTTAAAAATTTAATTAAAAACTAATCAGTGAATTGAAAGTTGTTTGAATGAGTGATGAATTGGCGCCAATTTGTTAACAATTAATGTTTAGTTTAATAAAGTGATAGTTAATTAAAATAGTTTTTTGATTGAAATCAAAGTGTTAATAGATTTGTCGATAATTGAGTGGTGTTTCAAATGGCAGGTATGCTATCCGTTGCTATAAATTACAATAAAGTAATGCATTGCTGGGAATCCAAACCAAAAATCTATTGAGACTCAGACTCAGAGTCAGTCTATTGGTGTGAATGCGTTGAGTGAGAGAGCGATTCAGTGATGCTTTCGGTCGACTGTCTGTCGTAAACAAAACGTGTGATCCGTCGCTGAGTTCGCTTCACTCGCTTTTCTCAGCCCTGTGTCTAAAAGCCAAGTGTCGTACACTTCTCTACGGTTCCTATCCGTTGGGCTCTGGCTTTTGAGCTCAACTCAAACCACTATTCTCTCACTCCTTTCTAATCGAAACCACTCATTGCCTTCACTCGACTCAACACAAACCACTCTTTCGTTTTGTTTAATCGTTTGTTTTGCTCTGAATTTCAATTCAATAATACTTTCAAATAATTACTGAAATAATTATTTAAAATAATTTCTCCAATCGATTGTCT
>JAQGCE010000038.1:0-21298 GCA_034699185.1 Eupelops torulosus
CGTAAAAACCTATGGATTTGTTATCAATGGAAGAGATATGAGATAATTATTGACTCGAAATAAGTTTATTATAAAAACTAAAAAAACGTTTTGATATTTATATCACTGTCTGAGGCGATGAGTATATCACTCATCGATCAATTCTGGCGATGGGTCGGCGTTGGATCGCCAGCGCCACAAGTTTATTGTGTTATCAGATGAAGCGGTGAACACAAGGCTTGAATTCGTGTCAATTGAGTTTATAGCACCGGAATGTGCTTTTATATCACCCACCAGTTGGCAGCTATTCTCAGTGGACCAGAGCTTCATTTGACCACTTCTGCAGCCACTGATCAATGTGTTGCTATTCGGCATTGTATTCAATGAAAGGACCCAATCCTTATGACAATTGTTTAATGACTGAACTAATCGTTGACTTTGAAGATCCCATTTCTTAATACAGGCGTCGCGACTGCCGGAGAAAAGGAAATCCCCACTAATTTTAAGAGCTTCGATGCCGTCATAATGAGGAGGTTTTAGACACATCTTTGGATTATGTATTCCTCCGACTCCTTCCATCATTTCAAAAATTTTTATGTAATGATCTTTAGATCCGGTAATCACTAAATTATTATCAACACCGGCCTCTTCCACTGCCAAACACATGATGTCTGCCTTATGTCCGGTATTCAACTTTCCGATGCAATGGAACCTAAAAACATATTTTGTTTAACAAATCATTTATTTAATTATAACCAAAGAATAAATACATTCTAAGATCCCAAACGCGAACAATTCTTGAACAGGTGCTAAAAAGAGTGGTTCCATAAGTGCTTAGTTGGACATCTAGAATGTTAGCCTCTCCGGATGCTAATTCAAGTTTAGTTGTGTTGAGATTCATTGATATGTTATTCTGACTGACCAGACCTGAAGAACTGCATTAAAACATTGCAATTAATTTCCAATTTTATTATATTTTGAAGAATGCAATACTTGAGAGTTTTGACACAACGGGCCGGACTGTCTCTCGGGTCCCATACTTTTATATAGGATTTTGAGGCCGAAAAAGCGAGTCTATTGTACTCATTATACCGAACCACTTGAACTGAGTCCGGGTGATCGCAAATCGATTGGATTTGTTGACCGGTTTGTAAGTCCCATATCTTTAGGGAACAGTCTATTTGTTTGTTTCAATTATTGTTTAATTAGTTGGCCTTCAATTTTGGCAAATTTTATTACCTTTGGAACCACTGAATAGGACATCATTGGTTGCAACGACACTCAACACAGCTCTCGTATGTCCTTCTATAACATGAAAGTCACTTAATGTCAAATATAATTAACATTTTTGTTAACGTTTTTTATTAAAACTAATATTTTATTCTATTTAAGGAATTAACGAATAAATAAAAGTCAAGTAATTATCGCCAAAAAATTGTTGAATAAATTAAGTTTTCATTAAGTAATCGAAATGTTTAGGTGTCAGAGACTGTTAAGACTTCCCACTCACTCTTTTTTTTGATCAAATATTCAAAAACAAACTGATCTGACATTCATTGCATATAAGAATAATAACAGTTATTATGTAATGATTATTAGAAAACATGAATAATTAATATAAAAAATTTTATTCTGACCGGCAGTGTGTGTGCAGACCAGAGGAGAACTTTTATCACATTTTCCACTGAAAGGAACTATATTTCCAGTTCTAAAATGAAAACAAATAATTAATATTTTTGAAAATAAAATAGATTTTAATAGAAATCAGTTATAATTGCGATTAAGTTATAAAGTTGTGAAGAGAAGAGACTAACCGATCGATATTGAATTGATTGTTAGTTATGGAACCATTGGTTAGTCTGGAGAAGACATTTTCTGTTGCGTCTCGATTCCTCCTCTGGACAGAGGGGGAGACCGGAGGCGTTGAAGACTCACTATTAAATTCCCTGTTTTGAGAATTTTTGCTTAAATTTAGTGATTATTTTTAGATTTCATTTGAGTTATAATGAGATTAGAAATGATTTAAACAATTAATTGGAATCCATTTTAAATTAAATATATTTTCGGTTAAAATTGTGAACCAAAACCAAATTAAAAAAGCAATGGATTTGTGGATGGGGTGAGGAATGGGTTAAGACACACATTAAGCGAAAGCAAGTGATTGTATATTGTCTTACGTCGAGAGTTGTCTGGAGACATAAGTGAGCGGTTGGTTAGAAATTGAATTTCCTGAGGAAGAAAGTGTTGCGGTTCGCAAACGACGTGTCGGGTCTGACAGAAGGGGTAGTCGTTCGTATGTTTTGCGTTTGAAAGAAGGAGAATAAAAGAGTTCGGATTTGGGAGCAAAATATAGACAATCCCTGAATAGCACAGAATAAATTGTCAAAACTTTTAATAATTGATTCAATTTTTTTTCTTAAATTCTTAAAAAATAGGTAAACATAGAAAGCGTCCGCTTCTGTCAATTCTGTGCAAAGAATGGCAAACAATTGAAAAACAAGAGAAGTCACATAAAATTAACGGACAATTAAAAAACCAAATAAAATGAAGAACTCTTCTATTTATTGAATCAAAACTAGAAAGACATGCATTACTCTATTGATTAAATATGAGATCAATAATTGATATAAAATTTATAAAATAATTCTCAAATTAAAACTATTTTGAAATAAAAATATAAAAAATTAGCAAAAATTAAGAAAAAGAGCACAAAATTAAATAAAAGCTCACTTCAAAGACGGAGCGCTCGGCACCCGATGTAAGTCTGATTCTGTTGTTTCGATATTTGGCGCAATTAAACTCTGAGTCATGACATCATTGTTACAATTGTTTTTATGATCGGTGATCGATGAGGTATCGAAAAGCAATTCTTGAGGAGTTCGAGTGGTTCGACGGGCCTTCTCTTTTGATGGGGTACTGATTCGGGTTGGCTGGGGAATGGCTGGAACTGCAAATTGATGCTCGAAATCAATGGGAGGCAGCTCTGCTTCGTATCCATTATCATCGTTACCTGCCTGTAAAACAGGACCTTCGAGGTAAGTCTGATCCAAAACGTGGTGTAAAAGCTGTTCCTGAATCAAACTGCTGTCTGTTATCTGTTTGTATTGGAGTTCGATTTCTTTCTTTTCCTCCTCTTTCTGTGTCGCTAATATTGACTGATGGATAGCCATCGCCACCACTTTATCGAAAAGATATTTAATTTCTTCATTCTTTAGATAAGGAATCAGTTGTGTCTTTTGCGTCTTCTATTTGAACAATAGTTGATTGCAATTCATCAATATTTTCGTTAATATATTTAAGATTTGCTTCTAAGGCATCGATCTCTTCCTGCAATATTCGTAACTCATTTTCATCTTTACCGATCTTTATCCCCGATTCATATTTTTTGTTAGCCCTGTCCAGAGAGCGACTCAGTTGTTGTCTCTGATGGAGGTATCGTTCCATTGCTTTTTCGTGAACAGAAATGTTTTGTTTGCTCAGAACTATTTTGTTTATATCCATTTCCAACTTCTGCCACTTCAACTTTGCGGCCACCGGTGAGAAATGAAGATTACGGCGGCCATTGATTTTGCCGTTGACTACACGACCGGCCACTCTATCGCTCATAGGATTAACTCTTCTTTTGAATGTCTTAATCTCTTCGTCTTTACGTTTTAATAAATTCTTATATCTATTACTTTCGACTTCAAGGCTTCTAATTTTGATTTCTTTCTGTCTGTCCTGTTTAGACAATTGGGATATCTTCTTATTATTCCTGATCTCTGCCTCTCTATGTTTTTGCATTTCTTCTTTCATTTTAGCGACTAATTTGACCTTTTGTTTCTTCATTTCCATCACTTCATTTCTCAAATTTTTCATTTGGTTTTCAGCTGCGGAGTGGGCTCTCAAAGCCTGTGAGTGTTCTCTTTTAGCCGCCTGTAGTTTCTTCATTTCTGTTTGTAAATTATTCAACTTCTTTTGGTATTCATCCCTAACTTTGCGGGCCTTGTCGTCACCCTGAGAGCCCAAAGAGTTCAATTTGGACAAAACGTTGTCCCTCTCGGACTCGGTCTCACAGATTTTATTCTGGAGTTGCATCAGTTTGTCCTCATAGTGCTGTCGCATTGAATTCATTCGTTTCTGAGTTTTCTCCAACTGTTCAATCAGTTTCTCTTTCATTGATATCTCTGAAGTCAAAGCCATTAATTCATTCTCAGCCGTATTGACTGCATTCTGTGCCTCCTCTTCTCCATTATCGGTTTCTTCACTGTTTTCCTCACTCTCTTCGGTTTCGTCTTCACTCTCTTCTTGTTCTTCATCTCCATTCATATCATTTGTGGGTTCATTGACATCGATATCATTGCCATTAGTGTCAGGAATGCTATCCTTTCGATGTAAACTTTTGCGCTCTTTTGTTATTTTCTTCATTTTCTTGACATCTTTCTTGGCCTCCATAAGCACTTCATTTGTGTCCATTTCCTCTAAGGGGTGGATATCAAAGCCGGACATTGCGACGGCCCCACCGGCATGGAAAGGACTCAGTGAGAGTCTGGGACCCATTCGATTAGACTGTTTTCTGAGGATAGAACAGGTTTCTTCCATTTCCATCAGTTTTGTCCTCAACTCTTCAATTTCTTTCATATATCCCTTGACTAATGTGGAGATATCAGAGTTGTCTCCAGTGCCAGAGTTGTTCCAGGCGTTAGTTTCTCTTTCAACTAATAGATCTGTATTTCGAGCGTTAAGTCTTTCATTGGTTTCCTGTAAGGCCTTAACTCTGGTCCTAAGGTTTGAGACCTCATTTAATAACATATTGTTTTCGTGAAACATATCATTGATTTTTTCATTTCCGTCGGTGTCTATCAGTCTCTTTCCCTGTTTATACTCTTGGAGTTCAATCTGTAACTGTTGTATTTCTCTTCTGAGGGCTGTTATAGTTTGGCTCGACTTGTCCTGATTGGCAGTCACTCTATTCTTTATATTTTTGGCTCTGTTGGCGTAGCGCAGGGTATTTAACGTCTCCATAAAATCCTTTGAAACAAACAAAAATATTTATTCAAATTTGTCCTCCTTTTCAATGAAAGCCTTTCAATCAAACAGTGATTCATTGTTTTAACTGAAAGACTATTTATTCTTCAATAATAATAATCAAAAAACTATTAAAAGACTAAAATTTTAAAAAAACCAAAACTATTCGACTGTAAAAACATTTTTGATAAGAAAAGCACAGAATAATAGGCAACGGATTTTATAGCTTAAAATCGATTGAATCTAAAATTTGGTGAAAAAATTGAGAAATGCTTTCAACCGATAAAAACATTTCAATTATTGCGTAATCGCTGACCATTTGTGGCCATAAATTGCTTATAAAAGATAATAGAAAATGACTCACCCTATCACTAGGACTGACACAAGCGATCATAAGTGTCATACTGTTGCCACCCAACGAATCCTGAAGGAGACGGGTTAATTTGGAGTCACGATAGGGCACATGAGTTGCTCTTTTGGCCTTATCTCCAAGCGCTGAGATCACATTCCCCAAAGCAAGAAGACCAGAGTTGATAGATATTCCTTCTCTGGCCCGTTCACCGGTGGCACCGGTTCTCTTGAGCCGTTCAGAACCGGCCAAATCGACGAAATGAAATTTTGCGGTCAAAGTTTCAAACTCTTGTGGACCTAAATCTGTGTTCATCTGTTCACTGATTTCTTCACCGAAGGACTCATCGATTGGCGTTACTCTGTGTTGTTTCACATGAAGAGTGAATATCGCGTGAGAACGGGATGACTGAGCGTTCATTTGTGTGGAGGCCGTAGTGCGGGAAAGCGCTCCCATTTTTAGGCACTGAAGCGATTCTTCCATATTCTGCACATGTTTTGTGGTCACACCATTAATATAAATGCCTCCATTAGAGTCCTCATGGATTTTAATTTGTGAGTGTTTTGAGCGCTCGTCTGATAGCAAATCAATTATGTCTTCGTTGTAGAGCTCAAGAAACTGAGCGCTCACTTTGAACTCAGGGATCGGTTCCCTTCTTTCTCGAGCTTCTCTTTGTCGCTCAATTATTCCGTTAAACAGGTGTTCGACAGCGCGAGGAATAATTCCCTTTTCATGAGTAGAAGTTCCGATGTCAAAACCAGTTCCCATTGTATATGTTTTGCCGCTACCGGTCTGGCCATACGCCAAAACAGTGGCATTAAAGCCTTCGAAGCAACTGAACAATCAGTCAAAGAGTTAAAGATAGCGAATAAAAGATAAATCATTAAGAATTACCCGTCGATTAACTTTTTAACGCACTCTTCATATATTGATTCCTGGTATGAAACGCTATCAAATACGTGATCATAAGTGAAGGCTTTGTCTGCCCCGAGCACTACTTGTGGCTCACCCGGTGTTACCCGAGTGCATGTTTTGCACATATCTATCACTTCTCGGGACAGTTGTGGCCGAATCCTATCAATAATTAATTAGATTACGTCTTACAGACAATTAACTCATAAAAATGTGTTTAAAGGCATACCTGACGGCAACTCTGACATTGTTTTCCTGTTCCATGTTTTGGACAAATTTTGGGATATTGTCAGACAAATCGACTGTTTGTTTACAAAACCATTAAAACAATTATTTTTGTCGTTTAGTTCACAAATTTAAATAACATTCGTTCCACAAATTTATTGATAACTAAACCAAAAAACAAATGCAATTATAAATAAATTATTAATTAAAAAAACAAATAAAATAATTTGGTTTAAATTAAAAGTGATATCAAATTAAAATCATATCATTTTAAACGAAATTTTATATGAATTATATGACATTTTGAATGAATAGGATCTGAAACTGATGTGAACTCAAACACAACTGAACTGAAATCCAAATGACGACAAAACAGAGCCAACTCTCCAATGAGTAAACACTGCGTTCGGCTTCACTTCAATCGAGTCTCACGTTATAACAGACTCACTAATAGAGAGACACTTTTCATACTATATTTGGCGGACTTTTTTTATTTGTTTTTTACGTTATGTCCTTGTCTTCAATTTTCCTCTCCTTTCAAATCTGTCGAACAGTTCACTAAATTAGTATTTCCTACCTTCAGGTATAGGCAGTACTGGTTTTAATAACTTTTCTTTAGAATCAAACGCTTTAAGTTCAGAAGAAAAGTTCAAAACTTATGTTTCAATAATTAGATTATAAAAGTTGAGTATTTTTCTTAAGTCTTTTTCACAAAATAATTAGACTTAAAATTAAACGTTTGATTGCAAACAACTTTGAGTTTAAAATCTTTTTCTTTGATTTTCGATTTTAATTAAAATTATTTTTTCTTAGAAAATATCGGAATATTTATAGTTTCATAGTTTAAACGCAAATTCAAAAAATACATTCAATTAAACATTTAGAATAGCATTAACCTAGATACAAACATTTAATTTTCAATAATTGCATTATAAAACTCTCGTTTGAATGATTTTTTTTACCTTTCAGTTCATTTTGAAGTATTATTTTCACCTGAATTTTAAAGATTAAAAGATTGTGAAACAGATTATCCACAAAATAATAAAAGATGTTTAACAGGATTTCCAATAGATTTGACAAACAATGACTCAATATTTATATTTAATTAAATAAAACACTCAAATAATCATAAACTTTAGGTAAGAATGTGTTAAGAAAACAATAATTTGAAAAATACAAGTGTTTTGAAAATCGAATTAATGAGTTAAAAGTATCCGACAAAAAAAAACAAAACTACCCCTACTACTATATTAGTAGATTTCATTGACAATATTCCTGTTGGCGTTAAAACCATTTGCGGAGGTTTTAATTTATCTTTTAATTTATTCTTTCCTTTAATACAACACTTATTCTAAAGAATTTTACTCTGAGTTTAAGTTTTGATAATTTTTAATTTATTTTAATATTAAGAGGACTTTGAAGGGCAACACATAATCTCGACATAACTTTGATAAATATGTATAAAACAGGGATGCACATGGACCAGATGCATAATCACGAGTGGCAAACACCCGTGCAAATTAAACATCAATTAAAATTTTTCACAGCAAGCAATCAGATTAAAGCCCAGGGCTATTTTGGACCCAAATTAATAATTTATATTTTGGAATACATATTAGAATTAATTTGATATTTCACGTGATTAATGTTCTTAAATAATGTCAACTTGTCAATATTTCTATAATGACCTAGCAAATGCATAATTCATAGTTCATGGAATGCAATAAATATATTGGTTGACAATTTCCAAACTGAAATTACATGCTAGGTAATACTCATCAAAAAATGATAATGCATCTTGGTAAAACTAATTTCCGGTTTGAAGTTCAAAAAGTATTCATCTCTGAATGGATTGCATGAAAAAATAATTGGTCCCAACATTTAACCCAATGTTCCCTTAATTTTAATCGCTTTTATTTTTCTATAACTCAATGGAAAACAATCGCAATATTTCACGAAATATGAAATAATTTTGATTCCGTTCATGAATTTCCTAAACATTTAATTTAGAGAATGTATTTGTGGCACAAATATTGAACACAATTCTGTTGGGAATGCAATGATTTGAAACTAAAAGCACAGTTTCATTGAAACTATTCTCAAATTTTAATATTTAATGAATTATTGAAACGTTTATCTCAATTATAAATTAAACACAAACCTCTTTTAATCACGACTCCAGTCGATTAATAAATGAATCGTTTGTTTAATGGTTCAAAATACTTATAAAACCCCAGATGAAGATCATTAGCGGTGATTCGTTTGTTTTGTTCAACTCTTCAGATGAAATATAATTGTTTTAAGTCTTAGGAAATTAACATCAAATAAAAATTATTTGTTTTTGTTTAAAATACATTTTCTCATCCAAACAACAAAATTATTTGAACCATAACTTCATTATTTGTGTCGAAACTTATAAAAGACTCAATTGATATCAAATAAGAGATTAAGACCTGTCTGTCATAAACTTGACTTAATTATAGTTGAAAAGATAAACTCCTTTTGTTGTAAATAGTCTTTTATTCAATTAAATGAATTTTTGGGCAAAAAAACCATTTTATATGAAATGCTATTCGTTTTGAGGCAAATAAAAATAGAAATCCTATACTTCGGGTCATTAACTTTGGTTTTAAAGGCAGACTATTTTTATGTGTATTTGTGTTCACTCATTGCATGAGAAATAACCACAAAAGGGGTTCTTCATCTGCCATATGGAAGGCCTATTTATGTGATTTCCATCTTATTTCCTGGGAACATCACTAAAATATCAATGCAGTTTTGACAAGATCAATCTTTTCAATTATTGTTTCCTTTGTCTAATAGTGTTTTATATGGAGGCCACACATCTGATACTTTGGGAATTCCCATAAAAGGTTTTTAGTCACAACTAGTCTACAATTGAACTTTTCATCCAACAGATAGTTATCTACTAATAATATAAATGGGATATAAATGCCATTATTTGTCATTAATTTTTTTTCATAAAATATACAATAGATTCAAATTCCGCAAAAAAGATCTAAGTTTATATATATTCAGAATTTTTAACATTTTAAACAAATTCAGACTAACTTTGAAGTATTTATAAACGAATTCCTTGTTCAAAATCCGGATTAATTTGATTGAATTCCAGTCAATGTACGGAAGTTTGACGAATATCTTCAAAATTCAAATTTCTTAAATGTTTTGAATGATTATTAGAGTTAATGAACTGAATATCGAATTCAATATTTAAATAATCATTAGTTTTAATCATAAGTTATGCAAAAGAAAAACTCATTTAAACCAAAACAAAAAAAATGGTTTAGAAATCTATTTAATTATTAACTATTAATTAAATTTGATTTATAAGAAAGAAAAACAAATACCGAATGAATATTGAAATGAATGATCTCATGAAGGCGTAAATCACACGAAGAATACTATAAAATATTAAATGAAGAGATAATTTGAATGAAATTCTAATATAATTATCAATTTTGAAATCATTATTCAATTTTGATTGGAGTGCTATTAAAACATTTCTTTTATCACTTATTTTCATTGTTTTTCTGTTTTATCTGTTTTTAAAACCAATTAATTTTATTTAAACAAAAAAATTCGTGAATTTTTGATTATTTGTGATTAAAGACTAATAATTATCTTAAGAATGGATTATATTTGAATTGAATCAGAATTTTGTTCAATTGATTTGAAAATATCGATAAAACTTTGTTATTATTGAAGAGATTAATTGGATTTGAATAAAGATAATGAAAAACAAGTGATAATTAGAATCTGAATATTAATAATTTCGGAATTAATTTTAATAAATTTGTTTTTCCTTAAAATAATGACTCAATTATTTAAATGAAATAATTTTATTGATTTCTTTTCAAAATATATTCTGAAATATATTGGTTTCGCTTCAAATTAGAATTTAAGCTTGTAAATAATTCATTAAAACGAACTATTTGTTGAATAGATCACGATTGTTCATTGAAATTATTTAATTAGTTACCATACTCAATCGATTAGCTGAATAAAAATAGAAAGATGAGAGATGTATTTGAAACACTTGAAAATTCAAGCAAGCTAACTGTTAATTTCTATAAAAATAATAAATAAATTCTATTGTTAATTATTTAATTGCATTGAATGTATTTAAAAATATCCAAGTGAATAGACTTGTGTTAATTGATCAGGTGCAATCTCGAAAAACATAGAGGTTAATAAATAATTTTCAAAAGAATTATCTCTAATGAATAGCAATAATTGCACGGATCAATTATGTGGTCTTACATATAAAACCTCAATTTGAGATTCATAACTCCCTCTGGGAATAAGTTTTATTAATTGCTGGCTTATTTCAAATTGAATTATAATCTGATTAAAGATAAGCATTAATTTAACATTAATTTTATTCATTAATCTATTTATTTATTTGAATTTTTTTAAAATTATAGCTACAGTTTTGAGTTAAATAGACTTAAACAAGTTTATTGACATTTATCATGTGAACTTGAGTTGATATCAAATGACCAAGAATAAATTAATGGAATATGCCATAATTCAAGTTCACTTATCTGTTTGATATCATAATTGAGTAACTTTTTAATTGGTCAACTGGTTGAACAAGAATAATTAAAGATTATGTTTTGCTATAATTTGTTTAATGTATATAATGTTCTGATTATTGAATTCGTCCTAAAAATAAAGATTTTGAATAAAATTTTAATTGATCTCTAAATATAGTGTAAACGAGTTTATATTGAATTTACTGTTAATCGTGAATATAATAAAATAATTGCACTGACAGTCAAGGGGGTAATGGACTCCAACTTATCTTAAAAAACTTTTTGAAAATCATCCTTAGCTTAGAAATAGAGTGAAAAGAAGAATGAAAACAAAAATTTGTATTTCAAATAAATTATTCTAAAAGTGTTATTTATTTTAGAAAATTGACGATAACTTGCTTGAGGCTATTGCTCCTTAGTGTCACTGGATCATTTTTAAGAAATAGATTCATTTTTGTTTTAATCTTCTTATTATTGTAATATATTAAGTAATACTTTGAAAACTATATTTTTAGAATTACTTGGAATTTAGTGGCAATAAAATGATATTTTAAATGCTTTTTAATGAGTTTTGTTAAAAAATAATAGAGAATAACCCGAATAACTAGAATTTGGATTAATTTTATTATAACTAAAATTTGTTAATAAATTTTGTTTAATTGATTCCTCGCTAAATGTTTTTATTGTTTCTTTTATTTTGTTTAAAGATCTAGTTTAAATAGAATAATTGCAGGAGATATGCAGGGCTCTCACTGGCATCACATTTAAGAATTTTCTTCCAAGATGACAATTATCAATTATTTAAAATAATGAGAATTTTAACTTCTAAAGAACAAGCACATTTTGATTTTCTAGTGATTTATAGAATTTATAGAATGTTTTTAAAAATGTATATAAATATCAACCACTAATAGACCCTGTTCTCAATTGAGAGACCAAGATATTCAAATAGAATTCAAATTAATTTTGATTAATTTAATAATTGTCAAAACCATTACCCACTCAATAGACAGGGTATTAATTGTATGAACCAAATACCAAACATATCACATAATTATCAAATAAAAGTCTCGATAGAAATAAATTAATTACAAAATATATTAAATCGAATTAAATAGATTATATTATCTATTAATTAACAAGGTTATCGATTTCAAAAATCCTACTTAACTCACTTGGCTTTAGTTTCCGGACTGAAAGACACTTTCAATACATTTCAACATTTCATTCAATATTATCTTTGAATTGATTGATTGATTTTATTCATTAATTATTAAGTGATTTCCAATTAACCAGTTTTTCAATAGATTCTTAAATAATTTTTATTACAAAATACATTTAAATTAAGCGCTGTTTACAGAATTGGGTTTTCATTAATACAGTAAACGCCGAATGCAATCACAAAACTTAAACCAATATTCGATAAAACCTTAAAACAAAATATTGTGAGACTAATGAGGAAATATATATTCTCTCTCTTATATTAGTTAATAATATTATTAGAAATGATTAAAGAATATTCTCATTCAGTGGTCTTTACCTAAGAATATAGTTTTGAAGAAGGGCTAAAGAGAGATAACTGTGATATTGCAGACAACTGAGAGTGAAATGAAGTGATATTATTGGTTAAATCGGAGTGACTTTCATTGTGACGTTTTTCAAATATGGCAAAGAAGGGAGTGGTATGTGCTATACGTCTACACTGAATGTGTTGTGAAGTGCGGCCATAGTTGTGAAACATCTGAAACATTGGTTCAGCCATTGCTTTGACTGCCATTACTGTTGATCGCAGCCATCATTGTTTGCTTCGCCATAATTGACAACACATGCAATTGGGTTGACATTAATGGCCGACTCAGACGAACAAATAGTCGAAGTCCAAGAAGTGGAGATCGAGGCCATTCCAATCCACATCAAAGAAGAGGTCGACTCTGATTCAGACAATGACGGTATGGAACAGAGATTTGACACAAACCACAAACAGACAATACATACACAGCTCTAAACAATTATAACTTTCGGTTTCTAAAAAACTTTTATTCTTTGTTTTGATCGCAATTTTCTCTTATTTTTGGTTCATTTCATTGATTTCTCTCATATTTGAGAACTTATTGAAAGCCTATAAATAATTTTTAATTTGTTTTCTTTATTTGTTATATACTTTCAAAAGTGTTTTACATTTAACGCCAGTTATAACTCCTTATAAATACTCCTTAAAAAACATCAATTTTAGTATTCATACACTTTTTTCTTTTAGTGTTTATATGTCTAATGTCTTCATTCAATAAAACCAATGCTTTTTAATTTCAGATAATATTTTAATTCACAATTTTTCCTTTAATTGAAATCTTTTTTATTTTTATTTCATTTCTCCTTTAAATGTCTTCATATCTTTCATAACATTTGTCGTTATTTGTTATTTATTTGTATAAATATTTTTATCAGAGAATCAAAGAATTTATTTTTTCAAATAATGCAATGAATGGAAAGTTATAATTAAATACTTTAAAAGTCATTCAAATAATAGTTTTTTTGTTTGATTTAATAACATATGTTTTTTTTCATTTAATATGAATTTTATTCTTGAATTACATTATTTGAGAGCTTTTAACGTATGATTTGGTTTAGAGTTAATGGTATTAAACATAAACTTTAGTCTAATCTAAAGATAAGAATTTTGGATAAAATACTGTCTTTTTTCTAAACACTTATAAATGAAAAGAGTTATGAATTGATAGTACTATCGCTTTGGACAGACCGCCAAATGGTTGCCCTCCAACCAGATGATGACCACTTCGGTCGTCACTGGCCCGACGACGACGACGATCATAACGATGTCTCAGTTTTCCCCTCCAGTGCTCCCGAAATACTGATAGAAACGACTCCAACCACTACTAAAAAGAGGAGATCAGGTCTGAATTGAAGTGAAATCTCGTTTAAAATGTATTTTAATTGAATTTAAATTGAACTGAAGGCTCATCTGTCAATTCTGGGAACAAACGGGCAAATAAACGGACGGCTCAAAGTGGAACCACTCTTCTTCAACCATCCCAACAGAGGTCTGGCGGCTCTTCCAATCGAAAATGGGAACAAAAACAGGTGCAAATCAAAACATTGGAGGGAGAGTTCAGTGTCACGATGTGGGCGACGGGCACTGATGAGGGTATGGTTCAGACAATTGTTTTCAGTCATTTATCTCGAATTCAATTGTTTGTTCGCAACGGTTGCAGAAGAAATAGTGTCGGCAAATATGGACGACGACTTGTCCTCTTCATCTCATTCTCAGCTAAATATTAATGAATACGTGACCGGAATTAAAAAGATACCCCGCGAAGGCATTCCCGGCGTTGATCTGTCGGATCCAAAACAATTGGCCGAATTTGCAAAGTATTTGATCTTATTTTCATTTTTTTTTTAAATTTTAAACCAAATTCTCTTTTATTCTTAAGAATGAAACCCAGGAAACAATCGCTCGAAGACGAGTCTCGAACGATAGCCTGTCCTCATAAAGGTTTTGATATTTAGCTCTTATGTATCTGTTTTTTTAAAATTGGATTATTTTTCGGCCAAAAGGCTGTTCCAAAATGTTTAGAGACAACAGCGCAATGCGAAAACACCTGCACACCCATGGGCCCCGAGTACATGTCTGTGCCGAATGTGGCAAAGCATTTGTTGAATCGAGTAAATTAAAAAGACATCAATTGGTACATACGGGAGAAAAACCATTTCAGGTGATGTCTTACTCTTCTATCTAATAATTGATTAATGTTTTAATTGAGGACTTCTTTTCTACTCAGTGCACATTCGAGGGCTGCGGTAAAAGGTTTTCCTTGGATTTTAATTTACGAACGCACGTTCGTATACATACCGGTGCGCATTAATTGCCTAATTGTTAATATTTTAATGTTTTTGATGGGATTTTGCAGGCGATCGACCATATGTTTGTCCTTTTGATGGATGTTCTAAGAAGTTCGCACAATCAACAAATCTTAAGTCTCATATCTTAACCCACGCCAAGGCTAAGGCCAACCAACAGCAGAGAATCACAACAATGGAAATCCCAATTTCATCTCCTTCTGGGACGCCATCCAATATACCAGACGTCGGCACTGAATGCTTCGTAATTGCAACCACTGATGACGGAATTGTTCTTCAATAGAACTTTTATGTAAATCATTGTATGACTAAATTTATAACTATTTAATAATAATAATAATAAAATGAGAAAAAAATAGTAAAATCTGAATATTTGACTATTTTATCACTGGATATGAAATTTATTAAATATTATTTTGTAAAAAAGCTTTTATTTAATTCCTGATTGTATTTATCGGTAACTTATTATTAATTATAAGACATTTAAATACTTTTTCTGTAATATAATTGTATTCTTTTTTCTGAATTTTTTAGTCTTTGAATTTTCAATGAAATCATTTTACAATTAATTCATAAAATTCTAAATAGAAATTGATTTTCGTTTTTAATTATTTTTTCGGAACTAAGACCCGAACTCTGAAACAAACCATATTTTAAAGAATATCCAAATAAGAGGCGAAATTCTTCTCATTGTTTATGTAATAAAGTTTTTTGTATTTTTGTGACAAAGTCTTCAAATACTCATTGGATTCTCATTATAGTTCCCGAAGTAAACAATCCATTGATTATCTGTCAAAATATTCAATGCGTTAAATAAAATAAACACTAAAAATGAAAATTCAATTCATTTTTGTTTACTTTTATTTAATCCAATATTTGTTTCAAAGATTTTTAGAATTCTTTTAAAAAGCCTTTGAAAATGAATTTTTTCTTTGAGTTTATTTAATTTGAATGAATGGCGAAACCTATAGTTATCTCTGTCTTAAAATTGAATGTGATTTATATTATAGTCTTGATAAGAGATGAGATAATATCTAGATTAAATTCCACTAAATTAAAAACTAAATTATCGCTCAAATCTAGTCCTATATTCAAATTTGTGTGAACTTGAGTTAAATCAAGCTTGATCAAACTCAAATCATTTTATCTGGTAGTTAAGCGAAGAAAATAATTTCTGGTCATTTTTTTGTTCATCATTCTTTATAACAAGATAGTTTACTACAAGTGTTTATCCCTCTCTATACAATTAGATGTCCCCGATTTAACTTGAAATTACTTTTTATTTATTTGCATTTGAGCAAGAAGAATTTTATTTAATTTATAAATTATACCTAGTTATTATTGCTTCACTTTCGAGAAATCAAAAAATAAAACTGAAAATGATATAAATGTATTGCAATTGTAAGATAGGATATTTTAAATAAGCATGATCATTTAATAATCACTTATTGATTGACAAACAATTAATTTTATTAAAAATATATTGAATTAAATGGTTTTTTGAAATATTATCTAAATTTCATTATCACATATATAATGAAAAATACAAAAAATGAAAATAACATCAGATATAGAATGTGTCGGTTCTGTCCGGAAGTGGCGATCCGTTTAACTCTACTTATAGATGAAGTCAAATAACCCCAACTCGCGTCGAATGTATTGTCCACATCTTTTAGGAATAGGTTTTGGTCTTTAATCTCGTCTCCCATTTCTAGTGTTAACTGAATTACAATCAATTAATTAATTAATAAAATGATTACAAAAACAAATATTAAAATATTGACCGATTTAAGAGCTCCCACTTTATTTCTAAGACTATCGACCATTTGATCGTTTTGTGTCTCCAAATGATCATAATTGGAATCATTTGCGGATCCGTTTCCGTTTGCTATACAATTAATTTATATATAAATATTAATAACTAAATCAATTGAAAATTTAAAAAACCAAATGATATTTACAATATTGATGAGCTGTTCGGCGGTTTGCCATCGATTTTAATCAATATCTTAAGAAATTTAGTTCAAGAATTTAAAATAAAATAGAGATTAATTAAAAGGAAAATTAATTAAATGGTTTGACGACTAAATAAGTGGAAAATCAATGTTTTGAATGTAGTGTTGATGTCATCACTAAATATCTTACGTATATTTGTTTGTCAACATATGATCGAACAAAAAGCAGTTCTAATATTTCGTAGAGATAGCCGTCTATTGGTTACAAAACTTTCTTTAAAAATATATTTGGGTTTAAACTTAAATCAAACTTTTGTTTACAAATGGTTTTCAATCAAAGGATTAAATACTTTTTAAAATCCTTTAAAAAGTTTTGACATTTGTTTCATTAAGTTTTAAATTACAGTAAATATTGTTTTTTGAATTTTAAAAATGAGATTTAATGAAAGGGAATTATGTCAATACTCTTCGGGTACGGCCATCAAAGAGGGCAGAATTTATCACAAGAACCCGAACTCTGGCTTCAGAGAAGGTTAGAAATTAATAGATTTTAATTTAAGTAATAAAGACATGATTTTTGACTTATTTTCTTTAATCTAATTAAGGATATAAAGAGCGTTGGTTTAAACTGAGAGGAAATCTCTTATTTTACTATCGGGTCAACGAATATGGAGGCGTTCATAACAAAGAACCAATTGGTGTCCTCGTCATAGAAATGTGTCACATCCAGAGAGAAGACGACTCAGCCCTTCCCTTTGCCTTTTCTATATGTATTTCCTCCATTTATTGCATTCAATTATCAATTGATTTGATTGTCATTTAATAGGTTTTGAGAGCGATTTGGATAAAAAACATTTCATGGGTTGTAGTAATCAAAAACAATGTGACGATTGGATCCATATTCTGAGTCACTGTAGTTATCAAAACCAAAGAAATAGATTATTTGACTTAAGAAACACAATTATGAATATCACTGGAACTGATCCGTTAGCCTCTTATTCTTATCAAACAAATTAATTGAAGTTATGTTAAAAATCCAAAGATTCTCAACATTTGTGGTATTCTTTACATAATTACTATTTTTCTACTCTTTTTTATTAATTAATAATTAATTGTCTTTTAATCAAAATGTGGAACAAATATTTAAATTTTTATTTTAAAAATAAGTAAATTTTTATAAATGGGTTTTGTTTTAATCGCACGACCCGTCGGACCACCCGTTAAGCCATCGTTCATCGACTCGATTGCAATCAAATAACTTTTTGCCTAATTTTTGATTCACTTTATTATGGATTCGACAAAACCATTGACTCAAAGACTGTCGACTTTGAGTTTGTGGCGGTTCTAAAGCGATATCCTTTTGAAAGTCTTGAGCGCAGTGTTCGCACGGATATAATCGCGAAAATGTTTCTATGAATCCTTTTATATCTTTTTGTTGGTCAGCCGTCGGCTTTTCGGGATAATAAGCAGCGATTGTGTGAAGAAGTGACCAACTGTTTCGACCCAATTGGTCGCGACTCAGAGGACATTCTTTATCCACATTTGATTCATTACTAACATTATCCTTAAGAGTAGTTTTGGAACTTTTAATTTGCATTTGTGTCCACTGTTTGAAGTCATTACAGGCCCGACACGGCTTTGCTCTGTGACCACCCGTCCCATAGAGATCATCGTCGTTGTGATCCATTCGAAGGATTTGCGGCCAATTCTTCAATTGGTTTAAAGCAAAGTATGAAAACATAATTATAATTAAATTAAATTGACATTAAAATTTGAGCAAGGCAAAGTGGAACTATGATAAACAAAAATAAGCCGGTTATATCTTTTATTTTGAATCTGATGCAATCAAATGAAAAATGTAAATATTCACGCCTTTGATAGTGTTATGTGAGAGTGAGGGCAGTGACTGTGGTGTGCGCATCACCAGCACAGGCAGAGTGAACATGGCAGATTATTGAATGTGTGCGAAACGAGTAAACTCTTAGCTGCCATTTCACTGTTTGCTTCCAATGATTGACAATAATGTTAGTTATGTTTAATATCCAGCGATTAAATTATTTTTGATATTCAATTAAAGGTATGACAATTAATATCACTTTTCCTCTAATTTTATGTCAATTTTCAAATCTATTTCTTTGGGATTTATATCTATTTTATTATTAATTTTTATTAATTTCTTATAAATTAATGTCTTTCAACAAATTGATCGAAATTTTATTTTTTTTGATTACTTTGTGTTTTGAGTCAATTTTAAGTTTAATTTTGAATTAATTTTTAAACAAATTAATTAATTGGCATTAATTAATGAGCAAGGTGCGTCTCTCTATTCAAGTTCAATTTAAATTATGATTTCATCTATTCTGGGAAACCCCCTTTTGATGAATGTATCTGTTGAACAGATGATCCGCCATTTTCAGCCCACCCCGAATATTTATTTCAATTTCAATTGATTGATAAAATTGAAAATTTGCTAAACGTTTGAATTATTATTCATTTGTCTGTCCGTCCGTTCAGCTGTTGTTTTGTTTATTAATCGCTTCCTAATTGTGTTAGAGATCAATGAGTTATGTTTTTATTTGAAGGAACCTAGTTACTCTTTTAACAGCAATTAACAAAATTATATTTTATTTAATAATTTGGTTGACAATCTCCAGACATATTATAAGCCATTTATTGATAAACGGGTCAATTCTTTTGTTGTGAGCACTGGTCATAAAGTCTCATAAATTATGAGTCATAATGTGTTGCAATTACTTTACTTTTGATTTTTGATGGAAGAAACTAATCCCTCACTTAATGTAACTGTCATTTACACCAAAATCCAAAAATGGTTTAAAACTCAAAATTATTTCAATTTTTAAACCAAACACTATTAAAAAAATAAGATAAAAATAAACAAATGTACAGAGAAAAAACTGACCACGACTGTTTATTTTTATGATTACCACAAACTTAATAATAAAAGTAATCAAAATGAACATGATTCATTCAGACTCATAACATAAATTAGATAATAATGGGGTTTAACCGAAAGGATTTCAATGAATCAACCTTTAGATCCATTGCTATTGGATGTGATTCTGGGAAATCAGTGATAATGTCAATCTTGGTAATGTTTCAATGTGATGCCAGATTGTGCCAAATAATCAAGATACGATAGAGCAATCAAGAACATTTTAAGCGTTAAGAATGAGATAATTTTTCTCTTTCCAAATGTTTGTGCCTTTGATTTACTCGATTTTTTTTGCGTCTAAAAGGATTTGTTGGCATTCAGTTCATTGTTTATTCATTGCTTCGTTTATTGAGACACTATTTATCACTGATTTCCAAACTGAGATTGACTTGAACTTTGAAATTTTCTCCAAAATGATCTATCTTCATTTGTCAGATCGAATTAAACTTGGCGATAATCTTAAATTAAACATTTGACTAATTTTTTCTTTGATTCAATTAAATCTTTAGTAAACTTGTTTTGAATTTTAATTTGGAGTCAATTAATAAATTTTGATTAATTTAAGAGAATTGGTTTCTATAGTGAAGTGTTTGAGGCAGTGGTAAGTGTCTTAAGTGTGGTCACCACTAATGAGTGATACTTGATTTCTTAATAAAAGCTAATCGAGAACAATCGATGGTCGAAATAAGTGGTGCTTCGGGTAATAACTCTAATGAATTTGAATTCAGAGTAAATATTAGATCGAAAAATATATTTTATTATTTGTGCGAAAGTTCTCTAATTTTGTTTGTTTTCCGGATTATTAGAGACTGACTTCCATTATATATATAATAATGAGTAGGGATTGTGTTTTCACATCGACTCAAAAAAAGTTATTCGCAATTAGTGGCTAAATGATGATATTGTTGATAATTGTGCTATAAAATGATCATGGCAATTCCATTTCAACCCATCTTTTTGAGTCCTTTAACAGAATTATTAAATCGATAACCATTTGAAAGATTTAACGATGAAATGGATGACAAAATTGATTTGAATTTAACTTATTCTACTTTTTATATACAATGTATCCCCGATATAAGGAAACTCGCGGTGCAGCAAAAAAAATTCCCTTATATCGAAATTTCCTTAAATCGAGAATTTATTTAAAAAAGTTTTAAATTCATATAATAAGTTGTATTTGAAGATTAAAACAAATAGTTTAGAATTTAACATATTTGTGTCAATCGGTAAACCATTTTCAGTAGCGGTTGATATAAATTCAAGTAATTCTTCTTCGACTTTCGGATAATAACCCTTTTTCAGTGATTTCACTTTAGTGGCGGTCGAACTCTCAAACTCTTTGATTATCTTTTCTTTTTATATTTGAATTTATAAACACTTTTCATTGTTATTCCCTTATCTTTAAACTCTTCAACAATTTGTGGAAATGGAGTCTTATTTTCAATCAATTTAATTACTTTATATTTTAAATCTAAAGAAAAAC
>JAQGCE010000039.1:0-21055 GCA_034699185.1 Eupelops torulosus
TCTTACCTCATCAGGACAGACCCTCTAATGGGGGCACAAACACTCATTTCCCCTTTACGTACTACCAGCCCCTCTCCTCCCAAATCGATATACACTTTTTAGACCTACTTTACCGGTGAAGACTACAATCACTACAATTTCAATAATCATTGCATAACTAGAAGTGAGTGTTAACTCACATATTCTTCAATCTCTGGTCTATACTCTGGTTATTTGGCTTAATATTAGAGATATTCATCCCTTTTAATAAGTCTTTCAGTTATAAAATAAAAACATTTTATTCTTAAAAAAAACATTTGATATTTTTATGAGTTTTATTTTTGTTACTAGTAAATACATATTGGATTTTTTCAATCAGCCAGGTTTATTAATTCTATGATTATTGATGAATTTTCCGATAAAAAACAAACTACATAATTTTTTCAATGAAAAATCTTATCTCTTTATTAATTAATTATTGATTTATTTATTTTCAAATTAATTCGTTTATTAATTGAAAACCGATTAATCAAATGATAATAAAAAGTAAAATAATTTTCAATTAGCAGCCATTAGTGCGAATCCAACAAAACTAATGATAAGATTTATTAATAAATAACTAATATTTTAGTCTACATTATAGTTATCATAAAATTGCGTTAATTTAAATATTTTAGGACATTGTCTATAAATTTTATCTTTATTTTACTCATTAAATGTTATCTAAAATTTTTGGAATACCGGAAAAGTTTTTCAGTATTTCAGAAATCCATGAGAAAAACAATTAAGGTAATTATTCATATATGTTCTCTAAATAATATAATTCATCAAAAATGTTGAAATATCGATGAAATTATAAAAAGCTATTAAAATGTTTATTGAAGTGATCACTAATTTCTAACATCAATTAAAATTCTGTGTAATTCTTCTGCATTTGGAACAGAGATTACGGTTCGGGGAAAGTTTGCAATTATTTTATTTGTGAAATCTTTTAGACATTTGTGAATAACTAAAAATTAATTTAAAAATAAGTGCAAGAATTGGGAAAACCAGTTTTGGCCTCAATTTGAAGCCATTAAACCAAAGTTTTCTCAATTATTCTGAAAAAATTAGACGAAAAAAAAAACTTTCTTCGATTCTGTCTGTGATTTCTGATCGCAAAAACCGAAAGTCATTCTTCAATTGATTTGTAAACGACTTCTAGCCTTTTATTGGTTTTATTGGTTTTATTGGTCATCCATTGTATACCTTTTGGCCAGATTTGCATTTCATAAACAATCGATTAATTGCACACATAATTAGCGAATGAAATATGAATGAAGATAATTAATATTGAAAGGTTATTGCAAATAAATGAATTGCTTTAAGAGCTTAGGGTTAACTAAATTAAATAGGTTGGGCCCAATCGCCGAAAGTTAAATTCTAAATAATGTTTGTAATGATTTGCGACAATAATACTATCATTTGAACCAAAATAATAAAAATTACGAAAATAACATTAACTATTGAGAAGTTTGCCTAATAGTAGTTCTGATTGATTATTAATATTGATATCAAGGTATATTATTGGCAAGAAATTTTACGCCAGTGTCGATTTGTCGGAGTCGCAGCGGTATCAGTACTGGTTTGATAATAAGGTCGATGATTCGATAGTAGGCTAATTAAAACAGAAACTCTTATTTTTATATTTAGTTATACATAAAAAACATAAATGTAAACAAAGACCGTAAGACTTAAGAGGAGTTCAAATAAATTCTGTTTAAAAATAGATTTCTCTCTTAAAGAGCCTATAAGTCGATCGCAATTCTGACGAAAGTGTAGTGAAAATGAACTCTAAAACAATTCTTAGATAAGAGTTCATAAGTGCAACGATTGGATTGAATTATACTCAAGAATAAGTCTTAATATTATATAAATATATATAACTATTAATTTTTTTCCTCTCATTCTTGAATTTATTAATAATGATATCGATTTATTTTTAGTCGGCTCAGCCTAAGGTGATGTTGATCTGTGCCTAAAAAATAATAAAAGCAGATAAAACTTAACTTTCATCCAATTTTTCTACAAAACGAAACTAGGTCAATCATAAATTATAGGGAACTTTAAGTCCCAGAACTTCACTTCACTTGTATTCGAGAAATGTTTTTTAAGCAATTCATGACTTTATATGTAAATGGATTCACACTTTGTATGTATTGTTAGTGACAATAATGAAGAGTTAAATATATTTTTAGTAATAATAAAATATTAAGTTTATTCAAGTTCTGGATCAATGAAACAAAACAATTATCCCCATAGAAAAAGATATGTATCTTTTATAATGGCTTAACATTGTTTGCCATCAAATACTTATATAATTTCATACAATTAGCGGTCTCTTGACTTTCGTTATTCACATTGATTTGAATTTTAGTGTCTATCTCTCAATTCAATTGAAACTTAATTCAAATAAAGTTTTGATGCATTCAAAAGGTTTACACAATAGGTTTGAATCACGACTTTAAATAAATCCATTTCTTATTTATGAAGTGTTGCTTTTAATTCAATTCTTTATAAATAGATGTTTTGTTTGCAACAAATTCTAGACATTCATTAAAGCATAAAAACTTCAAATGTCAATAAAAGATTAGTTTTGGAAGGAAAGGTCAGTCCTTAAAAATCTTCAACACTTTTCTCAAATTTTTTATTTGTTTTCAAATTCCAAAAATATGTTTATATGTTATCACAAATACTGCCAAAAGAAATAAATCGATCTTTCATTTGATGCCAAAATTTAGGCTAAAATTTGATATTTAGATAGATTTGTGCCCAAACAAGTCGATTGTATTGGGTTGGGTTGGATCGAGTGCTCCACAATAATTTGGTCACTAATTATATACATTTTTTGTTATAATCACAAATAGCATAGCATTGTATTGTATTATATTTTTTTGCTTTTAATAGTCCGGAAGGGTTTTTGGCGAACCAAAGAATGTGGGAGTGAGTGGTGGCTGAGTGGATGACTGACTGAGTGATGCCAATAACGGTTCTATATTTAAGAAATACTGGTTTACCATACTTTCGAACCAATTGTTTGGACGATAACCTGTTTCTCATATAAGTATAGAAACTGATAAAAAAGCAAAAAATAAGTACACATTTAGTGATCGAAAACTTTCAGAAAATATATTTTCATAAAAATAGATATAATTATTTTTGTATAAATATTTTAAACCACTTTCTTTCGGGTAATTTTGTATACCTTTCACCAAATGTTTACTCAAAAATAATTATATTTTTCAGATAAAAATTAAAAATATTAAAAAAAATTAATGAAAATGTGACAAATATAGTAATAGTAATAGGCTTTCAATATTATAATAACTGTTTAATAATTAACAAATATTTAGGGCATAGTTCTAAGTCTAAGTTTTAGTAAAGCTCTCAGCGATAACAGCAATAGTTATCGACTTTTACAGCGCTCTGTCTTACAGTTTGTCTGCAATAATAATAATAATAACTCTAAAGAGAAAAAAGTTTAAACATTAAGTTAGTTATAGGCCAACAGCCAGGAAAAGAGGGTTAGAAAGTATAAGTGATTAAAATGGTTGTCTTTTCAATTATTCATTCATTCATGAATTATAACTAATTTATCTAAACTATAACTAATTGTCTGAAGTAAATGAATTCGTTGTTTGCTTTTTCATATGAATTATTGACTGAAACGACAGAATTATGTTTTAATTGTATTTTTGCTTTGATTTTATTTATTTAATTTGATTTTTTCTTTATAAAAAATTAGGATGAGTTTGAAATATATTAAAAGTTGAAAAAACATGAAATTATTAGTCGACAAAAAATGTAATTTAAATGAAACCTAAAGTAAATTTGAATTTCAAAAAAGCCTGTAATCTAGAAATTACTAGAATTTATTGAACCAAATGTATGTAATTCATAAAAATGTTAATTTATATAATGAAAGAAGTTATGAGAAATGAAATTTGTTTTGAATTCTTTATAAATAAGAAAAAATAGCTTTTTTATTCTCAAATTTACGGCTCAATTATTATATTTATTGATTGCATTTAATCACACTTTCATGAGTTAAAGAGTCGACGAGCTGTGAATTCTTTCATTTATTGTCCTGGAAAACAAGTTAGACTATTTTTTCAAATGTCCCGTCTGTTTGTGTAACTCAGCCCTAATTCTATTGAATTCTATGAAAAACAAATGCGAAACAAAAGTTCTTCAATTCTCCAAACATTGTTGCATTTGAAAAGCTATCTCTTCCCACTGTTCCCACTGTTCCCACTGTTTTCAAACAAAACTTACTATTCATTGAATACTGAATTCAATTTATTAAAAACATAAAAATCTTTAAAAAATGATTTAATAACAAAAGTTTACAAAAGTTCAGGATATAAACAGTTTGTAAATGAGTTTTTAAGTCACAGGAATTGTTTCCTAACTCATCAGAAATAGCGTAAAAACCATTTATTTAGTACTTTAACTGTAATAGAGATAAGAGAGCCATCAGATTATTATTATTGACTGATTATCGACTTTCACTCAATTAGGATAAGAAGCAAATCGATTGTCTGATCTAATTATAAATAATTAATTTTGAGTTAAAATGCAATTCTCCAATGCATTAACCGAATCGATATTCAATATACGAAATGGTGTGCTATGGGTTAACATAAATATGTTTTGCAACTCATTTAAAAAAGACTAATCACTCCATTAAAATCAAGTAATGATTTGAGAATTTTTTCCTAAACTTTCTTTAATTAGTGAAATATTTTTATTCAAATGAAAAATAATTAGTTTTATTTGAAGCAAAACAATCAACTCATGCGAAAGGAAAGACAGAGAAACCTTTCCGCATAAAATGCTTTACAAATGCATTAATTGAAATCAAAGCGAATCAAAATGTAATCAAATAACAGAATGGATAATAATTTAACCTGGATGAATTAAATTAATTTATATCAATCTTTTTAAACTTGTTTTTGATTTGCATTAATGAACTTTAATTAATGGATTATTTTTAAAACAAACATTGAGTTAATTACAAAAATCCAAAAATAAAACACTAATGTCTTATCAATAGAAAAACGAATCAAATGGTTATTAGAAAATAAAACTGATTTCTTTGGAAGCAGTAAAATGAAGAAAAAGCCCGAAATTAAGAGTTCAGAAACATTTTGCGAATCATTTGTTTTTATCTCAAAACATAATTTGGGAAAAGTTTTTGAGTTAAACAAAAACAAAATAAAATGAATCTTTTATTATAAATTAAGTAGATAAGTTGAAGAACCAGAAATATATAGCCAATAGGTTGTGAATAGATTGTGAAAGAACATTAATTATTTTGATGAGCCATAATTAGATAATTGTGAAAAATTGTCTGGTTCATTTGGATTTCTGTTATGCAATAAATATTGAAATTTTAGTGATTGTAGTCTTCACCGGTAAAGTAGGTCTAAAAAGTGTATATCGATTTGGGAGGAGAGGGGCTGGTTGTGCGAAAAGGGGAAATGAGTGTTTGTGCCCCCATTCGAGGGTCTGTCCTGATGAGGTAAGAGCACTGTTCCCCATTGAGGGCAATATGCTAGTAGTGAAGTTTATTCAGGGCATCGCATTTATAAAAGCATAGCAAAGCGGTCCTCCTCTATCACAGTTCAGTTGAGGCATTGCTTACGAGTGATCACAACTATCGAAATACAGTTTCATGAATTAAAAGGTGAGTCGAAAAAAAGCCCAAAATTTTCACTTACTTTTTAATGTGAAAATATTTTTATATATTTAGTGTTTACTTAACATTTAAATAATAGAAAGTTTTTTCATTTGACTAATAATCGGATTTCGATTTGATTTGAATTATTCTTAAGTGCTTTCAATTAAACAGAATTTGATTTGTGTTTCAGTCATTAATTTATAGTAATTTAAAGATTTCATCAGTTATTTTGAAGAAACATCAATTTTTTATGTGAATTCAGTCACATTTTGATCTGGATCTTCTTGTAGATGATTGATAAGTTTTAATATAAAATATTTTGATTTACTTTAATTACCTTTTAAACTAAGATTCATAATGTTCTTCAGATTTATTTCCTCATAACTTAGAGATTACTTCATTTTTTCTATAAATTTGAAGATTATTTTTAACGTTTTTTCGTTTAATTTTACTTTAATTAAAAAATAGCGAAATGTTTAGTGATATTAAATATGAATCTCTGATTGATTCCAATATAAGTGTCACTCAATCTTAACCTGTATTTCATATGAAATAGTTTTGTATCCCTTAAGAGAATCGCTTTAAGTGTTTCTCAACTCAACTGTTTTTATTGACACTGATTTGATACTAAAATAATTAATGGGTTCTTATAAATAGTAATGATTTTTTCTTATTCTTAAAATCAGAATTAAAGTCATTACTTGTTTTTCAACCGACTCTGAGCTCAAACCTAATGTTTGTTTCGTTGATTCAATTGATTTTGTGTTCACTTCATTGGAAGTCAATATTTAAAAGTCTTTGAACTTTGAATTTTAAAATTAGTTTACTTTTTGATTGTTATCATTAGGTTTGCATAAATCCATTAAACCTGTAATGTATTCGAACACATTTGTCCTAATATTGGGCACTCTTTGCATTGGTGTCGTTCTGGCCGGAGGTTATGGCGGAGGAGGAGGTGGTGGCGGCGGCGGCGGATATCATGAGCCACCGATAGTAAAAGTTATTCATAAGACGGTTCACATTCCAAAGGCTGTGCCAATACCTAAAGTGATTCACATACCGAAAATTGTACCGATCCCGAAGACGGTGGCTGTGCCCCATCCCGTCCACATTCCCGTCAAAGTTCCCATTTATAAAACCATCAAAAAAATAATACCAGTTCCCAAAACTATTCCGGTGCCCAAGCCAGTACCGGTTCCGGTGCCTAAACCGGTCCCTGTGCCAGTGCCAGTCATAAAGCACCATCCAGTACCAGTTTTTAAGCCGGTCCCAGTGCCTAAGCCTTATGGGGTACCTTACCCAGTTAAAGTACCAAAGTATGTTCCATATCCAGTACCCAAAACAATTCACGTTCCGAAACCATATCCAGTGCCAGTGAAGGTACCCATATATAAGCAAGTTATCGTGAAAAAGCCTATCCACGTCCCGGTACCGTAAGTACTCTTCCATTCATCAAATTATATGTATTTGTTATAACAATTATTAAATAAGTCTTTGCTCTACAATCAGTTCTAAAACTATTAACTTATAGTAAAACCAAAGAAATGTTTTGCTATTAGTTTCTAAATATAACTGTCAGAGCATATCATAAGTTGCCATACAATCCATGCAATGATGAGCTAACCTTTTTACTTCATTCCGCTCTATTTGTTTAGGGTCTACATTAAAAAGAAACCAGTATATCACCCACCATCCTATGCATCCGGTTATGGTGACTACGCCAAGGCCGCCAGTAATGTCCACGAGAATAAACAGATGCCTCCCCAAGATCATCAACTACAACAACAACACCAGCAATATAGCCAACAGCAACACAATCAACATCAAGAACAGCAACAACATCATCAGCAGCCAAGACATCATCAACAGTCACAACAACACCACCAACAAGAAGATCAGCAAAAAGCTTAAGAAGTTGAGAGAATTTCATCGATTTTTTGTAAAGAAATAACTTTTTATTTCATTGAAGTTTTGAGAATCGAAACCAAGTCTCTCCAAAATCGTGTGAAATATGGGAAAATGAGCCTAAAATTGATGTCGTGCTCACTCAACTATTTTTAATACATGTAAAAAGTCTATATTCATCGAAATATCCATAAGAGAGCACAAATGTTAATTGAATAGAAACTTTAATGAATTTACGACTGTTTTAAAATTTTTTAAATTATCATTTTTTCTGACTCTTTAGAGAAATTGATTTAATTTTCTAATCCTTTCATTAATTTCATCCCTCATTACAGATCTTATCGTAAACTCTCTCTTATGTTATTCAATGTAAAAATTGTTATCAAATTCTTGATCAATGAGTAAAATAAGTACTTTTGTTGTTATTGTTAACTAAAATTCCTAAATATTTTTCTCAAAATCTTTAAACCATATCCCAAAAGACGATACGCTTTGACTATAATCATCAGATTTAAGCTGGAAGTGAATATAGAGTCCATTTCTGTAATAATAAACTATTTGTAAATATAGTCGATTATAATAATAATGATTTATTATATTATAATATATTAATGAAAAAAGTAATTTATAATAACAGAGATATAAAAATAATACAATCGATCAAAAACTCAGTAAATTATTTTTTTGCTGGAATTCATTCATTAAAAATTCAGTTAAAATGTGTAACAGAATATTTTAAGCCAAAAAAGGATTCAGGGCACTTCATTGGCATTTCGCCTCTCATTCTCTACCAGAGATACAATGAAATATAAAAATGAATTAAAATCTAAGTTAGTATTTCAATACAATCTTTCTTAAAGAACGGATTATATAACATTTAATTTAGAGGTCGTTTCCCTCTCATATATATATACGCCAATACATTTAGAAACAGGTCTTTTTACGCGCCCTCAGCAATGGTCCAGAAGATACCGTTTGTTTGAGAGAGAAATATCTCATCAAATATTCAGTAATATTCACAATAAGATATAAAAAGAGAGATTTTTTAAAGTGAAAAATAGCTGACTTTGGCCGACAAGCCTTAAAGCCTTAATTTAAAGACTCTCTGACTTAAACGCAGATAAATATAACCTTAAGATAAAATACCCGTAATTTTAAATTAATCGCATTTAATCTCTCTTATAATAAAATTCATATTTCATTTGATTTATCTTTAAATTTCTTGATTCATATTTCTTATATAATCTGAAAAGTGGAGTGTGCAAGGGTTGCAACACAATCCAAAAGAACAAGCATGCTAAACTTTTAAAGTTTCATATTTAGATTAACAGAATCTCTAAAAAAATACAGGAAACTAAAAACTAAAAAATGTAACATGTTGATTTATCTAAAAAAATAATGCGTTCAAAAGCTATGAAAATATGAGATAGATTCAATTTGATATCTCTGAAAATTTAAAATTTTATTTTCTTGATAACAAACTTGAATATTGACTTTACTTGAAAATAAAACAGCGAAACGTTGTTCTCTATCATTAAGTTATTCAAAACACAAATTAGTCTTAAACTTATGTTTTTTTTAGTTTTTAATTCTCGAGTTTTACTACTTTTATGAGTTTTTGCGATAAAATTTCTATATTCAGAAATTTAATGCAAATTAATGCAAAAATGCGGTTCAAAACGAGAAAATACAAGTAATGAGAGAAGAAAATAGTTTTACTTTTTGTTCATCTAAAAGCAAAAATCGCACAAAAACAATAAAAAGTGCTTGCTAATAGAAAAACTTATTAAATTATCTATTTTTATATAATGTGATACATTTTCTCAAAAGAGGCTGTCGTTTGGGCGAAAAATAATTCTAAAAATACACTCATTTGTAAAAAAAAATATAGTCATTGCGAAGTGGAATATATTTCCTGTTTATTCAATTTATTATTCAATTTAGAGCCGAGAATTCAGTTTCGTTTGTATTTCAATTGAATTTCACCGCTATTTTTGAAGATCTCAATAATAAATATGTGTTTTTCTCGAAGTGTTTATATGTTTTGCCTGAAAAACAAATTTTAAATCCTTCAACACATTTGTTAGGATATGCTATCTTTTAAAAGAGAAGACTAGTCTATAAAAGTTATTTTTTTAAGGTTATGTGAATTCTCACGACATGTATTGTAACGAATATTAAACATTGAGTTTAAAAATCGGATTAATTTTGTAATTCTATTACAGAAGTGAATAATTCACATAAATAGAGTCCATAATTGCATTAAATGTAAAGATAAGATCAATAAAAACCTGTTATCAAATAAATTCTAAGGGCTTTGTATATCAAATAAAATACAAATATTTAAGGGAATAGTGACGAAGAAAAATATTTTAGTATTACATAATTGGATGTATGGCCTAAACTCACAATCTTTTAATTAACAATAATATCGGCGATTAAGCAATAAATAATTTTTAGCCAAAAAATTACTGTTCGGGTCATTTAAATGACACTCTATTTTGGATCATTTCAAAAGACAATGGATTATCAATCAATTAAAGCTAATATTTTTCAAATTTATTAATAAAAAAGTCAAGAATTGAGTCAATTAACTAATTTGAAATATAATAGTAATTAACCTGTATCCTAATCAATGCAATTTTCGACATTCGCTTGAATCGATTGTTGAAACCATAGAATGACTTAATATATGACTTATTGTATCCAAAAAATAATAATTATTATGAATTTTAATTCATTAAAATAATGGAAATTGTCGTCAAAGTGATCACTGGTTCGAAGAAAACCTCAATTAAATGTTTGAACTTTTGAGTGAAAGCCTGTAGTCTATCGAAATGAAAGTGATTTTCGAGAATTAAATATAAGATTCAAAATATTAGTGAGAAATACTAAATATTAGCCAATATTGGCATCGATTGCATGCAAACCAATGATTAAATACAAATAGCAAAGAGTGAGTCCAAATTGAATGCATAAATAGGTTCACAGAATCATTGCTTACATCAAATTTAGGTTAAGAGGAAGAAAAAATAATTCATTTCTTTCTTTATTCATAATATAGATCGAGTGGAGCAACAATTCCAGTGTTAGTGCAATGATCCTCAAAATTTAAAACTTTTTCAAAAGTAATTTCGTTTAAAATTCATTTTTTTAAATACTCTTTGAAAGAGAAGATAGAAATTATTTGAAAACTTTATTCTAAACTAAACTAAACTCTGAACGAAAAAACTAATGCATATAATGTAGTTATTAATTAATTTTTAGGTCAAAAACGTTAGGCTTCAATAATATTGATTAGGCTCTCAATACTTGCAAAATACTATTCATTCAATTATATGTATTACTTCATTTAAATTACCGATTGCTCTCTCCCTCTCTCTCTCCCCTATCCCTCCCTCGCTCTCAACTTAGGTGTGAAAAGTAATTATTGAAAATTATTAAACAAAAATCTATAGTTTGATGATATTATTCGTCAAATATTTCAGAAATTGGGAAAAATCAGGAATTATTTAGACTTACGATCAAAATATTGGTTCATAAGTTAACAGGAGTTTAATGAAAGTTTTATGATTAGCAATAAATGTTGCGTTAAGTCATAACAACATTATGTTAATCATCGTTAACACAACAAAAATAAAAAACAAAAGCATTTTTCATTAGTTTTTTATTAAAATTTAGTTCGACTTTTAATTATGAGACCAAACATTCGCTGTTTATCCATAGAAATGAGACTAAAATATTTCATTCTTACAAAAAAAATGGTATTCCTTTTAAAAGTATATAATAACTGAAAGAAATGCAATAATTTTAACGAATTTATGCCAAAATAATTCTATATTTGAAATTGAAAAACACTTCAATATTCATGATTTCAGCTTAAATACTAAGCTTTTCCTACTCAGAGTCGGATGAGTCCTCTTTTTTAGAGCTTTCCTTTTTAGGTTTTTTGGTTTTTGATTCTTTCGATTTTGAAGTCTTTTTTGACTTCGGTTTCGCGGCTTTTTTAGACTTCGACTTTACTTTCGGTTTTGCTTTAATTTTCTGAGACGTCTTTGTCTTTGCCTTTAATTTCTTCGCTTTCTTTTTGACTACTTTTTTGGTCTTTACTTTTTTGAGATCAGTGGTGAGGTATGATCGGGAAGAAATAGATTTTAACTTGGTCAGTTTGTCTAACGTCTCTTTCTGTTCCGATCTTTCCATATTTTTCTGCCATTCATTAAGTTCTTGTAAATAACGAATTTTGTCATTTTTGGCGCTTTCAATATAAGGCACCCTCTCTTCAGGAGTAAGAGTACCCCATTTGGCGACAATTCTCTTAAATATTTCAGTGAATGGTTCGTCAGTTCTTTCTCTATTATCAATGCCTTCCTTAATGTATAGATTAAACGCCGATTTCGGGCGATTCGGATAATCTAAACGTTTGAGCTCTGATTTAAGGCGACGTTTGGCCAGAATTTGCTGTCGAGACTAAAACACAAACAAATGGTCAGATAAAAGTCATTAAAAATGATTTATATTCAAACCCTAATCTCCAACGAATAGGCCTTCTTTTGTTCCGCGTTAAGAGATTGCCTCCATTTTTCAATCTCTTGTTTATATTCTTCGCTATTTTTTCTGGACTTTTCCATTATTTCCTGTTTAATATTTGGATCCAAGTTCTTCCACAGATCGCCGATACTTTTGGCCAATTCACTCACTTTAATATTTGGATTTTCGGTGCGAAGTTCAGCCGCTTTTTCTTTAAAGAAGACATTATATAGTTGTTGCGGACGCTTTGGACGTTCGGGAACTTTATTCTCCAAATCTTTAGATATTGTACTAAACATATTAAGCGAATGAATGGACACATAGTTCGGCGGTTGTGGCAAATATATCAAAACAACTCTTTTATTTGAATGAAGAGCTTTCAGCGCTGACCGACCTATAGTTCCGAACAAAGACATTGTGGACGGGTATAGATACGAACGGCGGGGTTTTAATTAAATAATGTGCAAAAATATTGTTAAATCTCTTATCCGTCAATTAATTAAAATGATTGTTATAAAGACATTTCCACTTTGAAAAAAATGTAAATAGAAGTGAATGAATTGGAGGCACAAAAGGCGCCACACTTTCAATGCCTTTCAAATCCCTTTCACTATAATATAGCGCTTCGTTTGAATCAATTTTAGTTATATTTTGAAATACAATTAAGTGATTATTTTTATGAATTTAAAAATTTTGTGATATTTGCGAAATTCAAAGATCTATTTTTGTCATTTCAGTTGATTACTAATAGTAATTTACTATTAATTTTAATTATAATATAATTTTAAAGTATAAAGTTTCAAAAAACTGGTATTCATTTGTAAGCCTTCGTAAATAAATAATAAACAGAAAAGTTGTGATTGAATTTAAATGCCATTAAATTAGACCCAAATTACTTATAATTAAAAGAATTGTGAATTAATTTTATAATAATTTCAAATAATTATATTTCAAGAAAATGAGGACAATATATATCGGGAGAAAAAATTATTTCATTGGAAAAACAATTTGGGAAATATTGGCAAATCTTAAGAATTTCGGAATCGGAAGAATGGTTACCAGAAATATATTGAGTAAATACCCGGAACCATCCCTTCACATCATTAAAAGAGTTGAGCCTCAAATGGATCCAGAATTAAAATTTGGAACCGTTTATTGTGAGACTGTCTTCAGAGGCAAACGTCTGCCTGGAATAAGAAGTTTTACCGACGGATATAAACCTGACTTTCGGCTCATTCCCAAAGAAGAAGAGCAAGAGTTTCTCAAAGGATATAAAGTGACTGATTTGGGCGATGAGATCAAAGTTTTACCCAAATATTATTCGGTTCCACCCCTTATGAGACAATTTCTCATACGATATAAAGAAGAAAAGGGAGAAACAGTGGATCCCAACAAAGATTTTCAAATTCCGTTCGTCTATTTGGACACAGATGAAGCCGAAACAGAAAAGGGAGAGTTGTTTTGGTTAAAGTATAGGATAGCAGCCGATGGCGAAGAACCAGACCTCAAATTTGACGGCAAATATACTTTTTATGATCGATATACTAATGGACTCAAAACCGATGTTTTGAAGTGAAATATATTTCTTTTTTTATAAACATTTTATTAATTTTAGTGAATATTTGCAAAACTATATTAATATCCAAATTAAGACAGAATTAAATGTATTACTAATTGAGAGTAAATTTGCGATTAATTATCGAATGAATGCTTTATTTTACATAATTTAATGCGAATTTCTATTCAATGTTTGCTTTCCTTTTCTTCTTCTTCTTTGTCTCTCTTTGATCTTTTGCTGTGTTTATGTCTGGCGGAAGATCTGCTCTCTTCTTCGTGTTCATCGCGATGTCTCCTTCTAGTGGATGAGTCTCTGCTTTCTCTATCCCTATCCCTTTCTCTGTCAGGTTTCTCTCTCTCCCTCTCTTTGTTATCTCTTTCGCGATGTCTTCGGCTCTCGTAGTCGTCGCGATCGCGAGATCTCTGTTCGCGGGGTTCGTATTCCCTTTCTCTATAATGACTGCTTCGACCGCTTCGGTAGGATTCATCGTCTCTGTATTCACGAGAATATCCTCGACTCGATCGGTGATAATCTCTATCGCGCTCTCTGTCTCTCTCGCGATCTCTGTCCTCATCTCTATTATCGTTAGGCATTCCTTCGTGAAATCCTTCACTTTGCTCATCAAAGTGGTGGTCCGGATGCGCAACCATTCCTGGATGTGGGAAACGCATTGGGGGAAACTCTCCCGGAGGAAAAGGTAAGGGCTGACCATTGGGTGCTAGCAATGGCATTCCCGGGGGAGGCATTCCGGGAGGAAATTCAACTCCTGGTGGAGGGAATCCAAAAGGTGGTGGCATTGACATCCCTGGTGGAGGAAATGGCATTCCAGGTGGAAGTCCTGGCGGTGGGGGTGGACCCGGAGGACGATTACCAATAACTTGGATGAAGTTCTCTTTAGTGTCAGGCGGTCTTCGGCTCGGGAGCATTGATGGAGTGGTTGGAGTTCCGCCTCCGATGACATCTATAGTACCGGACTGTTTACGTCCCGGTGGAGGACCAGCTTTTTTGGTCGGTCCCAGTCCTGTATATTTTGAGTTTTCATTAACAGAAGCGATTGGAATCAATTGTTCCGCTCCGGGTTTGGCGACTCCCGGCACTACTGGTACTCCACCAGGAGGGCCTGCAAATGGAGGGACAGGTTTTACAGTTTGAGGCGGACCGTTGGTCAAGAAGTCATGGCTTCTTAACTTCTTTTGTCGCTCGCAATACAATTTCCACATCTCTTCGTTGAAACCATAATTGAAATAATCGGTTATATCTGCTCCGGGTTTACGCCACGGCTTCTCCTCGAGACTGTCCAAATTCACATCATATATGGACACACCATTGATAGTCCCGATGGCGTCGATGTCGAGACCGGGTTTTTGTTTGTTGGCAACACTGGTCTGACCGGAAGCAAAGTTTGCACTTCTTTTGGTTATATTTAAATTCATTGGAGTCGAGCCGTAAGGAAATGAAGAAGTGTTGGCCTTAATGTCACCGATTGTCACCTGAACGTCATCGTCATCGTCGTCATCATCTTCATCGTCGTCGTCGTCCTCTTCGTTGTTGTCATTCAAATCTGTATTCAATTCCTTATCATTTGATTCAAATCCAGATCCGTAACCCTTAATGTTGTCCATCAATTGTTCTAAATTTTGTGATGAATTTGGTTCTTGTGATGGATTGGAAACATCGAAAAGTTGTTGATAATCATCCGAAGACTAATTGAAACAATAATTTAAAATTGTTGACAACAAAGCGGTTGATTGCAGTGATTACCTGATTATCGAAGATTTGTGACAACTCATCAGTTTGTTTGTCATCAGATTGTTTATCACCTGTTTGTGGTGTTTGAGTGCCATTATTGTTATCGGCGGAAGAATCGCCGGTACTGTACAACCACTTATCGTCGTCCTCAACACTGTCTGCCATTGTTTTGCCGAAATTTAAACCATTCTTTACATATATTACGTACAAAACATTCAATTCTTAACAAAATTATTCAATCATTGAATTCAATGCAAAACTTTTCAAAAGGTTTTCTTTAATTCGCAAATAATTTATTTTCACATTTATTTCCTTTATTTTTTAAAATTAGAGTTTTAATCGGTTTTTACTTTAATTACAATTAAAGTTTATTTTAAAGAAAAATCTTTTAAAAGCAATGAATTGATTGAAAAACTTATTTTTAAATATTAAGTTTATGTTTGAATCAATAGAAAAGTGATATCTAAACTGATATCAAAGCTAAGAAATTAGAATCTAAATAAGTATTAAATGAAAACTATATGAAAGCTATTCATTATTTTGAGTGTAAAAGACATTAAATATTTAAACAAAATTAATCTCAAGTTTAACATTGAGTTTATTTGAGTCTCAAATATTCAGTGATTAAGTCTACCAACAAAATGAGCGACGATTTTGAGGTAACATTTTATTAATAATTTATTTTCCCAATAAATAAAAGGTTTCTAATAATTAAGTGTAGACTAGAGATTCCGAAAGGGAATCCCTCATTACCCCTCTCCCATAAGGGAATGGGAAGGAATATGGATTCATTTTTAAAATATGGGAGGGATACGGGAATCCCTGTGAAGTTTCTATTCCCTTAAAAATCCCCTAAATTTATAAATTGCAGAAACTTTGGTAACTTTTAGGAAATGACCGACACCTTGGTGATGCTTGGGTTGGTCACCGCCAAGGTGTCAGCCATCTTGATCGCCATTAAATTAGCCGTCAGCTATTTTGTTGGCCCTGGTCATATGACTTGGTCATTGTTCCTAAAATCTACTTAATATTTGAGTTAATTCTTTATAAACTATTCTTCAATTTAAAGCCAAATATTATTTAATTTAAAATTAAAACTTTATTTTAAAAAAATATCCTTTAATTTAACAAAACTTGAATTAAAATTCAATAGAAATGGGTTTCGACCAAAAATTTCGAAATATGTGACAAAATCGATGAGACATCCAATAAGAATGATTTTATTTCAATCAAAAATGATTTCCTCAAAACTGAAGACATAAAAGTGTTTTTCTCCAAACAATCGGTGGTTGAATCGATTGTCGCCAACAGTTCCATAACTAATTCTAATAATAATAATGTCTTCAAATGGTTTAATGACATCAAATCGCGTAAAGAAATTCTCCAAAAACTAAATAATTTGTTGACTCAATCGACAAAAGTTCTCGAATTTCTCGAAACTATTTCATCGAAGACTGCCATTAAAATCAGTAAAAATAGAGTTCAGAATCTGTTGAAGACTTTGAGTTATTCGATAAATAACCAAATTTACATTTATTCAAATGAATATCAGTTCAAAGGCACCGAATATTCAATTATTAAAGTTTTCGAATCGAATTCATTTGTTCTGAAAGTAATCTCTGAAATAATAGGATTTTTTATAAGTGGTATTCCTATCGTAATTGTATCAGAAGGCGGCCCCTCAGCCCTTTTTGCCGCTTACTTTCTGGACTTATGTGAAAGAGCCGGCCTTCAGTCGGGAGTCATTAATCTGGTTATTGTCGACAATAAAACTGCTCTGAAATTGAGTGAAACTACAGAACCAATGAATTCTCCGATTTTTGTTTTATTGGAATCGGCGGACATCGATAGCGCTGTCGATCGAGTTATCAGTTCTTCTGTGAACGATACCATCGATTCCCTCAATGTCTTCGCTCAGCAATCGGTTTATCGAAAGTTTTGCGAAAGAATCAAAACTCGTTCAACAAATACATTGGAAATCGGAAACAGATTTGACACAAATGTGGACATTATTTCAAAGATTAATATCAATTATGAAGCGATTGATTTCGATAACCAAAATAAATCGTTTGATATTCAAGTCTTTAAATTTCGAACCAATGCTGAGCTCAAGACTTTGATTAATCACTTCACAAGAATTCCTTATATATCTTTGTGGGCAGAAAAAACTTCTTTGGCTCTGGAATTGGCAAAAATAATAGATTCGAGTTCAATGATTTTCATTAATGGTTCGCTAAAATATCCCATAAAACTGCAAAATTCTGTTTTGAATAAAGTATTGGACAAAACAGAACTTAATCTGCTTTTTGGCCAAAAGAGGGAATCAATTGAAGCGGTTCTCAATTCTTACAAAAAGTTAGTATATTTTTTTAAATATTTGATATTATTATTAAATAATTTCAATTATTTTACAGATGGAAAACAAATTCATCCGAAGAAAGGCTTAGAATTATCAGAGATTTTCTCATTAAAAATGAGACCAAAGTCAGTGTCATTCCATCGGCTTTTGAGACATTCAATCAGAAAATAACTGAAACTAAAGATAATTATGGCATTCAAGTAATGATCACTGATTTCGAATCAATTGGTTTACTGGTTCTTAAGATTGACACAGAATTCAATGAGAGAACATTCACTTTAATTTTGGAGGCACTTATCTCAGGGAACATTGTGCTGATCAGTTGCGCAAAACCTATCGATGATTTGGTTAAACTAAACCAATATTTCTCTTCTTTAAACCAAAATTGTCTGAATTTCACGAATATTAGTGATCAACAAATTAAAGGAAATAGAATTTTGTCGTTTGAAGGAAAGCCTTTCGGAATATATTTGGAAGACTTGACTAATATTTGTCGAAATTCGTTCATAAAATTAAACAAATCAATCAATCTATCGATGGGTGACATCAGTTTCGCCAAATAAATGCTCGAAAAGATTAATCGGATTGAAACAAAAATTCAAATTTTTATTTCTAAGAAAAACGAAAATTATTTTTATAGTGAATTAAAGTACAAAATAATAGGCTTTACATAATCTCAAGACTAGAATTGAATCTCTATTTGAGTTATTATCACAAAAAGTATATTTGATTGTCTCTTAAATTGATTTTAATTTAAAGTGAATTAATATTTCTAATAAAATGTTTAAAATTTAATGTAAACTTAAAATCAATTTTGAGAAACATTTGTTTCTTCAATATTGGAATCAAATAAGAAATCATTGAAAAGAAGATTTTTATCGTTTTTAATGGAGGCGATGGTGTCCTCTAAAGACCTCAACTCTTTGGAGACTTTCCGAAGCGATGACGAAACGTTTTGAACGATTTTTTGGGACTGAATTAATTGTTTGGTTATATTCCCGACTTCTTTAGTGGCCATATTATAGGGTCCGCACGCGATGTCCGCCAATTCTCTTTTCAACTGTTCGTTCTTTTCTTCTATAAATCAATTCAAAGGATTTTGAAATAAATACTAATTTTTATAGACATTGAAAACTCACTCAATTTTTTGTGAAGTAATCTATAATTTTGTTTAAAAATGTTTAATAAGAAAATAGACTTCAATTGATTTTATTTAAGTAAAGAAGTCTTACGTATTGTATTTGTTTGTGTCACCGATCGTTGAATTGTCATCAGAAAAGGTAGACCTTTGAGACTGACCTGTCCTTTGTATTATTAATTTCAAGCAAAGAGTATTTAATTATTTAATTACTCATTTCTGAAATCTTTCGGGTTCTGCCAAAAATCTGTTGACCAAAACTGAGTCTTCTTTGAGGCAATGCTTCGCATTCTTCTTCCTCTTCAGACTCAGACGCTTCGCCCGGAGTTATAATTGCATTATAGCTCACATTTCGACGCATTTCTGTTAAAGTCTTTGAAAAAATAATTAATTTTCACCAAAAATTAAGACATTGTTTACATTTTGATTGTCAACACTTTCATCTAATTTTTCTGATTTTAAATTGTCTTGCTCCATTTTATTTTTATTCTACTTGATTAAATACAAAATACTTGATTAAAGTAAATGAACAATTAATAAAATAATTATTGTTGTGGACAATATTTTGATTTAGAGTTGAATTTGTGTCAAAAGTTGTGTAAAAATTTGACTCAAAATATTTGAGTAACCAGTCATGTGATTCACAGACATTTAAACTACAGTCAAACCTATGTTATATTATCCTATGATTTATTTAAGTATATTAATAATAATGTTTTGTCTCCAATCACTCCAATTGTTTCTTGCTTTCAATTTTTGCAATTAATGTACTTAAAACTGATTAATTCATACTTTAATTAAAATTATCTTAAAAGTTAGAAAGGATAAAAAAGTTGCAACCCTTGCATATATACACTGTATTAAACTTTGATCTTAAACTGAAATGACATGATCAGAATATCGCCCACTGTATTATGATTAATAATCATTGATTATCATAATATTATTCTTAAACAATGTAAAAAAGGGAGGCTTTAAGAGTCATTGATTTGATATACAATCCAAAAATAGGTTCAGTAATGTTGAGTCGTTTTGTAACATTGTTTTTGATTATTAAAATTTAAAGTCCAAAAGATAAACAAATAGTGAATACAATTCTGCGAATGAAATACTCATTGAAGTTATCATTTAATTGAATAACTTTGAGATTAAAATATTTGTGAAGTTATTTGATATTTATTTGACTTTTTTTGCACTTAAATTATGATTATTTGATAAATAGAGTCATTCGACTGTCGATTAGGAGAGAGTTTACTTAACTTTTTGGTCTTAAAAAATGTCGAAATTTTGTTTAATTTTGTCAATAATTTTGTTTATTTCGGTTCGTATTATAAATATTTAATTATTTATTATTTAATTAATTGAATGTTTATATTCAGTGGAAGACATCAGCAGAAGATCCCAAATGTCTGTTTCGGGGCAAATGTGGGGAATTAGAAAGTATGTTTGGAAAATTTCCCATTCCTTGTATAGTTGACCAAGGGCCCGAACCTTTTGTCAATGAATCAACCAAGGACATTCTTAAACAGTTCACTCCAGAATTATTTAAAGGTATTTATAGATTAACAATAATTTCAAAGTTTTAATAGTTTTGCCATTTTTTAGATCCGGAGCCGAAGTTCTGTTGTAATGACCAACAGGTTATGGATATACAGAAACAGATATCTATGGCCAAGAGTTTTATGGGCAGATGTCCCTCTTGTTTTGTTAACTTTGCAAGAATATTCTATCAAATGACATGTAATCCAAATCAGGCAAACTTTCTGAAAGTGACCAAAACATCCAAGAGCACTATTTATCCAAACAAACAAATGCTCGAAGAATTGAAGTATTCTATGACAAAAAATTATGCAGGGGCAGCCTTCAACTCTTGCGCAGATGTCAAGTTTCCTGAGGGGGGAGCAAAGATTATGTCTATATTTTGCGGGGGTCACAATCCTTGCACTCCTAAGGATTTTTTGAGTTACATCGGCACTAAGAACCCTGCTCCTTTTCAAATGAATTTTGATTTAGTGGACGACAGCAAAGCAAAGAATGCCATGAATGAAACGGCCATATCCTGTGCCGCTGCCCCCAAAGGCTACTCAAACGATACTTGCAGTTGTGTGGACTGTG
>JAQGCE010000040.1:0-20882 GCA_034699185.1 Eupelops torulosus
CGGATCAAAGAAGTATTCCGATTCCATTGGCTGTACAACAGAGCGCTGACTCTCGAAATGGTTCGTTGGGTGATATCTATTTTGTCGGTAAGTTTTGCTCCTAATTATACATCCTTTCAAACAAATTACTCAATGGGTTTATAAGACCGGAATAATTCCCTTTAGATTTCAATTATAAAACACCCAATGAATGCAAACTTTGAGCGAAATTCAATCACCAAACTTATTAAAGTCATTCACACAGATTTAATTTCAAAAGCAATCTTTTCTTTTCCTGGTATTTCATCTATTTTTATGTATTGGCCATAAGTTACGGACCATAATAAAAGTGGTGAATAACTTTTACCACTTTTATGTGAAATTTTAAAAGTGTTAAAATAGTATTAACAAAACGATCCTTTGATTCTTATGAAAACAATTAAGTTTAAAATAATACTCAATTTATTTGATTTTGTGAGAAAATAATCTATTTATAGAAAAAATCGATTTTTATTAAGAAATATAGACACTAATCGTCAAAACCATTATAGCTATTATGTAAATTATATTTCTTATGGGTTGAACAAAGTTTTGCATGCTTAATCCTCATTTCGATATATTATAGAATCGCATAAATTCAATATAATTCAGTATTTAATCCTACAACAAATTTTAGAAATCCTGATAAATATAATGGTGTTTTCGCACAGCAATGCACTGCCTGCTCGCGATGGTAGTTCAAAAAATTTCAGGCTTGCATGATTACATCTACAATTTTATATTGAAATTGCATTAGGCAAGGAGCGACATCTCACAAAAAACTTCCCTTGATCATCTGGGGAATCGCGAGTAGGCAGTGTATTGATTCACTGAACTTTTTGAGTTCATCCACCAATTCTTAATAATTAACGAATTTATTGAACCTAGAGATTATTAAATGTATTATTCTAGATTAGATTCTATGTAGTATGCTAGGTTTTCTTCTATTGGATACTTTATTTATGCTTCTCTTTGATAATCACTGATTAAAGTCAACATTTTTCTTCATATTAGTCAATACCAGAATTTTTCAGAGAGAGAGAGAGAGAGAGAGAGAGAGTAGGCGTTAGTGTGTGTTATCCCACTTAAGTCCTTTCAAACTTCAATATTACAGAATATTCTAAAACATTTTCTGAATGTATTTTGAGTTTTCCCATTGGAATTAATTTACTCCAATCTATTGATCAAAATATTTAATTCATTTTTAAAATTAATTTTATATCAATTTTATAACAAGTTTTCTATGAATTGTAATGAATTCTCAGCTCAAAAGACAAATATTGGTTTTGGAGAAATGTTTTGAGTACTTATTTTATAGAATATTGGATGAAAGCAAACATAACTTATGTTTATTTTCATACTTTTATGAAATTTATTTTTAAAAATATAGGAATTTGTTTAATGTGTTCTCCAATCGATTGAAGTTTTACCTCAAATCTGAAAAAATAATTCGATTTTCACTAAACATTAGAGAATAGCGAAACACAATTTTACTTTAAGTAAGGAATAAAAGAAGAATGAGCTCTAACTCTGTAGAGAATGTTCAGCCAATCCTCCCTTCCCATAATATCATTGATTTTTCGATCGAAATGAAAGTGCATTGAATTTGGTTTTGTAGTCAACCTTGAAATTCGTGGCACTTGACTATCGTAACTCATTCTTTCTTTCTATTCCTGTGCTCTGCCAGCAATCGTCGCCTGTGTCAGTGCAGTCGCCATATTTGGTGTGATTGGCGCAGGTATTTGCGTTTACAAAGTTCAACAAAGTAACAAAGCGGCCGCAGATGTTGACTACCCGGCCTATGGTGTGGTCGGCCCGGCCAACAAAGAGAATAACTCTACTGGAAATCTATCTCCGAGTGGGGACAGGAAGTTAGCACAAAGTGCTCAAATGTATCACTATCACCATCAAAAGCAACAAATGATCGCTTCTGAAAAGCTAGTATTCATTCATATAGTCTTAAAACTAATATTATTTATGATCTGACTCTCAGGGCTGTAACCAATCGTAGAAACTCTGCCTCAGATGTCGAGTCAGATGAAGAGAATGAAGAGGGAGAGTATACTGTTTACGAATGTCCGGGTCTGGCGCCAACCGGCGAAATGGAAGTTAAAAACCCCTTATTTCACGACGACATAACTCCTGTGTCGTCGCCCTCAGTCACCGCTAATAACAATAATTCAAAAGAAAAGTAAAATAAATGATTTTCCACCGAATCTGAATAACAGCTAATATTAACCAAAGAATTATTTCCAAATGCATTGTATGTCTAGTCATTCAAATATATCCTCAAATATGTTAATCAGAAGACCTCTCAACTCAATTATTTGACTCACTTTTATTCTTCAATTTGTTTTATGAAATTTATTATTAATATTATTATTTTAATTATTTTAATTGATTATGGTCATTTTCTTACCATAAACAATGCATTAGTTTTATTGACTTTAGAATTAGTAAAGAAATGTTGAGAATATTCCGCTAAAAGAATTCATTGTTTAAAAAATCAATACATTTCTCAAACGGAATAAAACACTTATTAAAGTGAAGGCAAATATTCTGAATCTATTAAATCTAAATTTCGGGAAAATAATAATATGTATGGAATTAGGGCTAAAACCAAATTTTAGGCAGTATTTTAGTAAAACTTCAATTTTGTAAACCTCTCAAAATTTTTAATCTGTTTGTCATTTGTGGAGATAAAGCTATTCTAAGGTCAGAATATCTCTTAAACTCTGATAATGTATTTAATTCTTCAATCAAAAGTTGAAAGCTGAGAATCTTGCAAAAATCTTTCAATTTAATTGAGGATTTTATTTGTGCTAATTTTCAAATAAACATTGAAAATTCAAGTGAAAGTTCCATGTTTATTAAAGGAAATGACAAAAGTATTTCAATTGATTGAAACCGATTCAACATATACTCAGTTTATGGTTTATAGATAAACTTTTTTGAAGAAATGTCAGTTTTTCGATTGAAATTTTAATTAAACAATTCAGACCTTTAGAAGAAATGACTTAAATTGTTTCAAAATTTTCACATTTTATCGTATAATTAGTATAATTACAAATGTTGTGAGTATTTTGTATCGCATGAAAACTTGTAGTTTATTTGTAAAAACAAGTCTATTATTATTAAAACCGAAGAGACATTTGTACGAAACAGAAATACTGTTAATACATGTTGTCATCAATTAATTATAAATATTATTATAGATTTAATATTAAATATAATATAAATATGACATTCCGTTGAATCAATCAAATCCTTACAGTTCTAATGTTAATCAAAACTTATTGTGAGAGTTATGCGAAAATTCCAATCAAAACTTTCTTTGATTTCATGTATTGTAACCAAACATTCCTAAAAATTGTGTTTTTGTTCCCATATTTTTCTCTAAGTTAACAACTTTTCTAAAAAGGTTTTCAAAAAAAAAAATAAAAAATATTCAAAAAATCAAAAATAGACTGAATTTGTAAAACTAAGACAAACCCTAAAATGAAATCCAAAGTATTGAAACTAATCAGTAGTTTTGGTGAACACAACAATTGTCAAAAAATTATGTTTTGTTTGAGAAATAACTGTCGATATTATAAATAATTATTAGTTTTAAAGAAAAGACAAAAAAATATTATAATTATTGTTATATTTTTTCTATTTTATTATATTTATTATTGAATTAAAATAATTGTAATAATGTTCCGATCAGTGGATTATATAATTATCGTTAAATTCTGTATAAACTTTATTATTGATATTTAACTTTAAATTATTGTAATTTTTGTTTCAATTAATTTATTATTAAACCTAATGTTAATTGTGTTGCCTTTCGTTCAAAAATTTATTTAAAATCAAATTTCAAAAGAATTTCGAGGTTTGAATCAAATGTTTTATTTATTTTTATGATTAGAATTCAATTTAATTTACAAATTGTTTTTGAAAAAAAAACGATTAATGAGTTTAGAAGAAGATTATAAGAAATCAAATGAGGTTTGGATTAATTGAGACCTAAGAAGTCATCCATAAGTGTTCCGATGGCGAAAATATCTGTGGCGTCGATTCGAGTGCCGACTATCTTAAGTCTAATCTCGTCGTCCTGTTGAATGACAACATCTTCGTCCTGAGTCTTATAACAGGGAGGGGTAGAGTTGGCATCAAATGTCATATCGGCTGGAATTGAGTGTCGGGATATGAAGCACGAGAGGGGACCGATTTCGGTAAATATGCCCACTTTGTTCACTTGAGTCACCACTCCATCCAGTACTTCCCCTTTGAAGGGCCGGAAGACAATTGCTTTATATTTAATGGGATATGTGACAAATCCGGTGCCACTTTGTATAACACCGGCCCCGATGTTGTCTATTGTGGTCACCGCTATAACGAAGCCATGCTTTCCAGTGCAGGTTCCCTCCACTTCATTGAATAACTTTTGTCTTACGGTATCCAATAACTGAGAGCCAAAATATCGCGGATGTAATTGAATTTCGTGCTCAAGACTTATGTGATAAAACATTTTTCATAAAATTAGTGATCAAAACAATCAAATCAATGATTGTTTTCGGTTTCAATCTTCAAATGATTTTATTGCAAAACAGATGTCACGATTGTCTCTCAAATCTTTATAAACTTAACACTAATTCTATATCAAAAAGGAGAGGAGAGATCACTAAACAAAACACTCATAAATTGTCTAAATATGAAAGTAATCTTGCAAACTTAAGATTCAGAGCAAAATATTCTAGATATTTCAAATATTTATTTCACATTTTTAAGATTTTCAGCCATTTTTGATATTTTAAATTTTAAAATGTATTCATAGGGGAAAAGAGCTGTGGTTATAGTGTTTGTGGACTAACTTAAGTCATGTCATTTAAAAATGTGTCAATTAATACGTTTTGAAATGAATTGTGATTTACGACAAAAATCAAGGAAATGGGTCTCAAAATATTAGACGTAATCGACTGATAAATGTTTTCATTTTTGTGTGCAATGATTGCAATCGTAAGTGACGTCAAATGAAAATTGCACTGAATTTTGGTGTCTTTAGAAAAGTGAATGTCTTTTAATGTCTTCAATCGCTTTATATTTTATTTATTTAAATAATAAATAATGAAATTATTGTGAATTCATTTAATTTTATTAATGTTTAAACAAAATCATATGCAATGAATCAAACAATTAGTTTATTTATAGTATTTATTAGATTCCAAATGAAATCAAACGTTAATTATTTGTTTTGAAAAATACCTTTCAATCAAAATAACAAATCGATTGCAAACAACAAAAACATTTGAAATAAAACTCCAATTAATTATACAATAAATTGATCGATAAATTGATTGATTGATCAAAATATACGGCAATCGAAATGATGGCTCAAATTGAAAAACAGTTACAAAACTTGAGGCAAAGACTGAATATGGAAAACGAGAACTTACCCCAAAACGGGTCGAGCCCTCAGCCGACGTCCAGTCCTTCACTGAATCACAATCAAAACCGGACAATCGGTCAGTCAAATCAAGGCTTCGCATCTCCGACGACCCCAAATAGGGGCGAACCCCGAACCGTTCAACAGTTCCCTTTCAGACAGTACTCATTGAGCGCTACTCAGAGGATATCTAATAACAATCTTCAGCTAAATCTGAGTCAAGTGTCGAATAATCGCAATAATAATCGCCAACAAAACAGTTCGCAATCCCTTAACGCTCAATGTCTTAGTCCTCGTCCGCGTCCCCGAAACTGTCAGTCTATTCATATTTTAATTTGTTTTACTAATAATTTGTTTTGAATATAGTGCTGATTGGCAGTAGTGTCACTCCTGGAAGGCCAGGCTCTCCCTCTCGAGCCAACAAACCGTGTAATCTGTTTGCCTCCAATTCCAATAATAAACCGAATTCTATGGAAATGAGTTCAATAAATAAATTCAATAACGCAAACGATGACCAAAAACTCAATGAAAAATTTAAAATAAATAATTCCGTTCTCACTATTGATGGAAAAGTCAGTCAATTAAACAAAACTTTTTTCATTTTTCACATATTTTTATTTCCACAGAAATATTCCGCACAAGACGTCGATCTCTCGTATATGAATGAATTGGGATCCGGATCTTGTGGTCATGTCATTCAGATGAGACACATGCCTTCCAGTAAAGTACTGGCAGTTAAGGTATGGTATATCCCTTTCCCCATCACTTATATAGAATAGAACTTATATATTGTAATTATTATAGCAAATGAGAAGAAGTGGTAACAAAGAAGAGAACAAACGGATAACAATGGATTTGGATATTCTTCTTGCGTGTCACGACTGTCCAAATATCGTTCAATGTTATGGTTATTTTATTAAAGATACTGAAGTCTGGATTTGTATGGAACTGATGACAACTTGCTTCGACAAGTTGTTAAAAAAGTTCAAACTACCCATTCCTGAGTGCATTTTAGGCAAAATAGCCGTCGCTGTCAGTCATTGACTCAATTAAATAATTATTTTTATTTAATTAAATTTCTTTTGTATCGATAGACTGTTAAGGCTCTCAATTATCTTAAGGATATCCACGGAGTCATTCACAGAGATGTTAAGCCCTCTAATATTCTTATCAATGAAAAGGGTGTCGTAAAACTCTGTGACTTTGGTATCAGTGGTCGTTTGGTTGACTCTAAAGCCAAAACTCGTTCCGCCGGATGTGCAGCTTATATGGCCGTCAGTTTTATATCCGATTATATTGTTATCAAAATATTAAAATCGATTTTTTTTCAATGTATAGCCTGAGCGCATCGATCCACCCGACACTTCCAATCCTTCTTATGATATTAGAGCTGATGTGAGTCTCAATTCAATTATTTTTTTAAAGCTTTTCTAATCTTTCATTTGTATGAAAGGTATGGAGTTTAGGCATAACATTAGTAGAGTTGGCGACCGGGAAGTTCCCATATCACGAGTGCAGAACTGATTTCGAAGTTTTAACTAAAGTGATAACTGACGACCCGCCTTCTCTACCCTCTGATGGCGGCTTTTCCTCTGAATTCAATAGTTTTGTTAAGTCTTGGTATGAATTTAGTAATAATTTTGGCAAATATTGGATTAAAATTATTGTTTTTATGACAGCCTTACAAAGGATTATAGAAAACGACCGAAATATAAGAAATTATTGGTAAGAATGACGTAATTTTATTCGGATTTGTATATATGATTGGATTTGTCTGCTTTTGAACGACAGGAACACCAATTCATAAAGTATTACGAAACGGCTAACGTAGACGTCGAGAAATGGTTTAGTGATTTGCTTCGAATCGAACAGTTGGTCGAATCGGAATTAAGTCCTTTAGCTCTCAATTGAATTAAGTAAACAATAATCTTATCATTTGTTTTGGTCATCAAATCATTTGCTTTGGATTCGAACTCAACTTCATTAAAATCTGTTGTGATTTTAGCTCAAAGTGTTGCGAATAATTGTTCTGAGCTCTGGTCTAACAATTATTTGTCGTATTTTATCAAAAAAAATTCTAAAATTCCTGTTTGTTTCAAAAATAATGTTCACAAAGGTTTGGATCAAAACATTTGATAAACAAATATTACTTAAGGGTTGAGCTCTGATTTGTTGTGATTTGTGGCCAAAAATACAATTCAATTGTTTAATTGAGTTACGAAATTGAGCTCTGATTTATTTTTTAGAATTTTTTCTCGAAAGTTATATAATTATATCGATTGACAATAGATTTTTGTTTTCTTTCGAAACTATTCTACATTTTATTATTATTTTTTAATTTAAAAAATATTTTGAAAACAAAATGTTTGGTTCAAAAGTAAGTCTTCTATTAATTTGACTTTTGTTTAAGAGTTGTAAAGAGACTGTATTTTCCAGTAATTTATGACTTATTTATTGTTTTTCGATATGACTTCGAACTCATATAAGTTATTAATCGAATCATTCAATTAATTTTAGACTTAAATTAGTTTTTTAAGTAATTTTACTTCAATTCTAAAATTCAAACCCTTTTTAATAGAATTTTATTTACTTTTCATTTAAATTCTCTGATTATTCTTTTCATTTATTTTCTAAACACTTCTTCAGATAATTATTCATTAATTTTACTCTTCTTTACATCGATTTAGTTATAAATTATTTTATTCTTTATTTTTCTAAAAGTCTTCGAAATCGTGTTTTAATTTCAATTATATCTGTTTTTCGCTATTTGTTAGAAACATGTCTTCACTTATCAGTTATTGATCTAAACTCTTGAGTGCTCTTAACTCAAGAATTGAATCAAACCGTCCCAATAGTCGACATATTTGCTGTAAATATTGTATTAAATTAACTTAAAAGCAATTAATTTCATTAAATCATACTTTTTGTGTCGTATATAACAAAAAGTAATAGATTTACACAAAAAAACAAAATAAAAATTGATTTAATTGTATATAATATATAATAGAATATTCATTAAAAACATTTTCATCCAATCGTTAAATCAATTTCTTGTGAAATGTTTTGAAATACTTTTATTATTTTAAAAGAAATTCGAGTTATTATTGTTTAGTCGAGAATCGAATTATTATTGAATTAGAAGAGCAGACGATTGTATGTCTGTCCTGTGATTGGAGTTGTAATGACATGAGTTGTGTTGTCAATGAATGGTTAACCTGAGAGCGTTCGCAGAGAAAAGGCTGTGATCTTTAAGACATGGATGTAATCACTTATTGTTAATATAGTTCTTATAGCAATATATGAAATAATGGATTGTTTTGTTCTACAGCTATGGCTCGGGTTGTGCTCTGATCTCAACGATCCTTAGGTTCGGTCGTTATAGAGACGCGCATTACATCTGACTATACGTTATTGTGTGCACTGGTAGTGCTCACCAGCAAAACTAATCAATAGATTTGATTGTCAGCAAAGAGAGTGAACTAGTCTTTGGCCACAGAAGTGAAATGAGAAAAAATAAGAACTTAGAGGAACGGCATAACAGTATAGACGCTTTTAGTATACGTTAGGACTCGACGTTCAACACTATTATAGCTTACGTTAGACTCATATCTGTTGTAATAATATTGTAGAAAAAACGCCAAAATTCATTGCATTGCGAGAATCCATTCCATTCTCTCCTCTCTTTAGCTCAATATCTATGGATTATATTTAATATTTGAGTCATTTTTTATTTTTCTTATTCTATTAATCAGTGATTTTATTGAGACAACCATTCAATGAGAAGAAGAAATGGCATAAAATTGTCTTTAAAGCCATTAATTTTTATATGAATAGTGTGGGAACACTGTCTCCAATCGGAACAAACAGTTGTCGGAGCAAATATGTGGGACTCCGATGTTTCAAATACGATCACAATCTCTATAATTATTGTGAAGCCGTTACTGTTGTTTAGCCGTAACCTTATTCTTAAATGTATTGAATATATTCGCTGTTGTGAATGGTCTGAGCCATCGACTAGTGGTGATTGTCTGCCGATAACTGCATCAGTGGTGGCCTTTTAGCATAATTAGTGTCGTATTTCTAATTCAATTCACTTGTCTCTCATCTAATGAATTGTCTTCCAAAACAATTGGTCACCCCTTTGACCACATATTAAACACCGATTCTTAACGTCTTTTCTCTTCATTGTTTGAAATCTAAAGCGTTTCTAATATATTATATGAAATTCTTGCGACAACTCTTCTATACATTCATATAAATGGCAGGAATTACTACAAATGTCAATATGGGTTCGCTTACACCTATCAATGCCATTCCTGACTTAAGTCATCTAACAGATGAGGAAAGGATTATCATTGAATCAGTTATGATCAGACAAAAGAAGGAAGAAGAAGAAGAGGCACTCGTCCTAAAGTAAGTCTCAATTGTTTTTGTGTTGCACTCATCCATAGATTATTCATTATTCTGTGCATTTGATCAGAACATCAATTACTGAGAACTATGTTCTAAACGCTATTCTCAAAACAAAATCTAAACACAAATTAAATTTTAGAATAAATTGATTTTAATGGGAATCTTATCGGTGTTATTACCGCGACTTAAAACTTATTTCTCAATCAATAATTCATTCAATAAATAAGTGTTATATTTATTGCTTAGGGAATGAATGAGTCGATAATAACATAAATAATTGATTATTAAAATAAGAGACTAAATATACAATTGATGTAATCATTTAGAGAAAGAAAAAAAACTCTATTAATATAATAACTAATGAAAAACAAATTCAATTAAAATACAAATGAAAATCGCTTTTTATTTAATTAAAGAGAAAATATATTTAATTTTCATTCATTCCATTCATTGTTAGATAACAAGAATATATGCTTTTGTTGTTAAGAATATCTCAGAGAATATTTGAGTTCCGATTTCATAAATAAGAGGAAAAGAATATATTTTCCGCTTTTATTTACTATATTTAGAACTTATTTATAAATTAAATAAATATTTTGTCGGAATGTCCTCTAATAGGAAAAAACAGGACGAAGTCATGATATTAGAGAACGCCATCAGAAAACGCAACGAAGAACAGAAGAAATTAGGATTAGAAATGGAGGCCACCTGTCAAATATGCCTGAAGACCAAATTCGCCGACGGTATTGGACACATTTGCAACTACTGCAACACCAGATGCTGTGCCCGATGTGGTGGAAAAGTGGCGTTAAGATCCAATAAAGTATTTATTCATTCACTCAATTCTTCAATTCTTGGATTAAATGTTTTAAATTGTTTACAGAATATTTGGGTTTGCATTCTGTGTCGCAAAAAACAAGAACTTCTAATAAAAACGGGTCAATGGATCCATTCCTCGATGGCCAGTAGATTACAGCAATTAGAAGCTGAAATGGAAACGCCTTTAATCGAACGAATGACTCGTTTCGGTGCCGGAAAAGAAAATTATATGAACTCTTATAACTCCGGAAGAAGAGGTTCATTAGGTCTGCCAACACGAGCGCCACAGAACAAAGAACTTCGTCGACAGTTCTCACACGAAACACAGCCAATAGTCCAACAGAACGTATGGGACGAGCGTTCGAAGCCTTTGGTTCACCACATTTTGCCATTTAATCTGCAGTCAAAAGTGCATTTACCGAATCCACTCCAGACCACAACCACTTCCCAAAGGCTTATGCCTGAGATTCCTATTAGAAAACTGGAAAAAAGTAATTCTCTGTCGCGTTCGGACCCCTTGTTTCGCAACAACAACAGAGTTGAGCCGATTGTCGGTAATGTCGGCCGAAAACTACCCCAAAGACAACGAAGCAATGAAAGCAATTGGACGAGTGGTGTTTCCGATGTGTCTTACGGCACACTTAGTGATTCGACAATACATCCCGAGCCTCAAACACAGCCCTCTAAACAATTGCCACGAATTACAGCACAACAACAGGCAATTCTTTGGGAAAGAGAGCGGACATTAGGCTTAGGAAACCTTCAAACTGTGCCTTCTATTCCTAATACACAACTATTAGACTCTATGCCTGATTCACAACAACAATATGTTAAAAACCAATTGTATTCTTCAAACGGCTTTCCAAAAGGCAACCACTTAGACCCGGGTTCGGCAACTTTACACATGTTTTCCGATAATAATCGTCTCCATTGCCATTCAGGTAACCGCAGAAGAAGTACTTCCGAAAGTGTTATCAGAAATGATTCATTGAGTTCAGATCAATCGGAATGTGTTCGACCGCCGCCTCCCAAACCATACAAAGCCAGGACTAAGACCGGAAAAAAGTTGAGGCCATACAGCTCTTTCAGCAGTTCAGATGAAGAGGTCCGCTCTACACCCGAGTGCTCCACAGAGGAGGACCTCGACATCGAAAGTGAGAGTATTAGTGAAAAGGGAGAACACTTCGATAGAAACCTCCATAAGTGCCAAATGAAACCGGAAGAGATACTCGACGCCAAAATCAAAAAATTTCTTGCTGTGAGTCACTCTTTCTTATGCCTTTGCCTTTGAATTGCTCTATTTATTTTATTTTAAATATTAACCTGGATAATTTGTGTGTCCAAAGCATCCAATAACATGGAAGCCATCTGCAGACGGCACTCACCTAATCGGACATATGATTCTCAAAAAACATTTGGCAGACGACACTTGTTCTAGCTCAAGTGCAACCATATTAGGTCTTAAAGTTGTCGGCGGAAGGATTATAGAGAGCGGGCGGTTGGGTGCCATCATTGAAAAAGTTAAGAAAGGAAGTATTGCCGACACTATAGGAAGGTTAAGACCAGGTTTGTTACCTTTTCTTCAAAATAAAAATTACTTTTATTCTATTGATTCGTAACTGATCTCAAAGGTGATGAAGTGGTTGAGTGGAACGGAAGATCACTTCAGGGCAAGACATATGAAGAAGTATATGATATAATCGCAGAGTCCAAACAAGAGCCTCAGGTGGAGCTCATTGTGTCGCGTCTGACACAGAAACTTCCGTTAGCGACGAATCCGACCTCAATTCTGAAAGAAGAAGCGCTCTTAGCTTCCAATAGGATCGGGAGAAGACATACTGATGTAATGGCGGCACAACCTCATCATTATGGTATTTGTTTCAAAATTGTATCCTTTCTTTCATTCTATTTTTGGTCTTCAATTCTATTCAATAGACAAGACTTTTATGAGAGGAAGTAGTTTAGGGGCAGAGTTTAATCAAAAGAGTCGGCCCTATTTGAAAGTAACCCGTACTTCAACTATTAGTGGAAGAATCCAGGTATAAATGTTCAAATGTAGACATTTTTTCTAAATATTTAATTTGTGTATTTTTATGATAGATTAAGCTCTGGTATGATATTCAGTCTTTGCAATTAGTGGTCACAATAATAAGTGCGATAGACCTGAGTCCGCGAAAGAATGGATTTCCGCGCAATCCATACGCAAAAATGTTTTTACTTCCGGACAGAAGGTATTCATTGAAATAAATTAAATATTTTAATAATTTATTAAACGATTTGTAGTGAAAAAAGCAAACGTCGGACGAAAACAGTAGTCAACTCATGTGAACCCCTTTGGAACCAAACGTTTGCTTATTCGCCGTTAAGACGATCTGAAATGAAATCCAGAGCCTTAGAGATCACTATTTGGGACTTCGACAGATTTGGTGCTACAGAATTCTTAGGGGAAGTGCTCATCGAGTTGGCCACCGCACCATTAGATGATGAACCAGAATGGTATCTGTTGGCCACACACGAAGAAATATTTGCTCAATTGGTAGGAATACCACAAATTTTGATTTATTTTTAATTTTAACAATTTTTTTGTCACCCGAACAGAGACTCCAACAAAAGTCATATCTAACGAGTGCTGACCGCATATCTCCTTCTACTTCTTCACGCCTTTCCGATAGTGATATTTCCGAATTAGAATATGACGATGGCTTCAACACTTCCAGAGGTAAGTACTTACTTTTGTTGGATTTTGTTAGTAATGGCATCATTGCAATTACAGAGTCGTGGAGAGGCCTATTAGCGGACACCAGTCAAAGTTCAATTGGTAGTAGTGGAAGTCCACCACTTGTAGGCAATCCCGATCCTCACAAAACAAGTTCCCGACCAAATGTTTACAATTATTTACCACTGGATGTGTCGAACACACGTCGAAGAGGAAGACAAGGATTACTTACTGAAGGAAACACAACTTCTTTGCCGACAAACTATGCTATGAATGAAAGCGAAGCGCTTAGATATCGGCCGGAATTTAGAAAAAGTAATTCACAACCGACGCGTTCTCTTTCGCCACCATCTCTAAGATCACGATCTCCGTCACAATCGATAGGAACTCCTACCGGTTCTGGAGGTGTCTTCAACAAGAAAAGACATTTACCACAAGTGCCGGCTATAAATCGACGCATCGGAGACAATACTTCGACTATTAATTTAGATCCGAATCAAATTAATAGATCTCATTATAGACCACACTCTCATCAAAGAAGGCCAGATATGGTCACAACATCGGGAATGTACTCAGATAGTGAAATTACAACGCGACCGGTGTTTGGAAACCGGCAGTTCTACGCTCACCCACTCAAGGACTCGGGCCAACATCATCGCAAAGATAGTACTCGACATTCGCGACGACAGGCTTCCAATTCGGGTTATCGGGAGTATCAGTCAGAAACTGAAGGACATCGAGAGAAAGAACGTCGCGATAGCTATAGAGAGTTCAGAGACCACAGAGATGACAGCCGTGAGATAAGAGACAGAAGGGACAGTCAGAGAAGTCGCGGCGGAAGAAGAATATCGACAAGTGGTCAACATGTGGGCGGAGAAAGTGGCGAAGAGTCCGAAACAAGTACCAACTCGAAGATCAGTGTTCAAAGTGCCTTATCTACACATTCAGACCTACCCCGACCCAGTCGTACGCTTAGGTAAGTCACTCATTGAGCTAATTATTATAGATATCTGTAAAAATATTTTTGATATTTTACCATGATATTACCATGCTTATTCTCATATTCTATTAAAATTTGCTATAAAAGAAAGTTAAGAATCAAATTAAGAGAATAATGAATTGGTTTTAAAATTATGTTTCATAGAGTTTTAATCGGAGTTAACCTTATATTCCTTGTTATATATATAAAATGTTATAAATTTGAGTGAATCTCAGTTTATTCATATCTTATTGTTATTGCAGTACATCTTTTAACACATCTTTTATCTGTCGTTCGGATTATATAAAGAGTTTGAATATAATTTATAACTAATTTTAATCCATATTATCGATCATATAATTGATTTAAAGTTTAATTTAAAATATAATAAAATTATTCTATAATGAAAAGAATGAAACGTTAAAAGATATATAGGTATAGTTAAATGTGATAGAGCATACTCCAGAAATATGAATTTGAAGGTCAGACTTAAAATTATTTATTTATCTTAAAATATTTAGAAAATTGTGTTTTTAATTGATTTGAGTCATGAGTTTTTGAATTGAATCGCAAAACATAACAAATTCTTTGGTAACTCATATCATATTTATTTTACATTCAAATTCTTGTGATCTTAATATTTGTCTGAAAATAATGAAACTAATGATAAGTTTGTCTAAAAATACGTCAAATAATAAGAAAAATAATGACTTATGATATGCGCTATAAATGAAAAGAATATACAGAATATAGAGAATAGTAGAAACTGTTCCCCAAATTCTCATTTAAATATTTACTCAATTGTGTCGAACGACTGATAAATATTTACTTAAACGTTGAAAAATTATTTCAAAAATCGTTTCATAAATATTGTTAACCAAGAATATAATCTTTCAAATAAGTGAGACATTCCTTCAAATTGGTCTTAAATTTTTTTCCTGCAAATATTTTACTTAACTTCGCTCAGAATTGTCTTCACTGTCAGCTCAACAACAAAATCGTTTATTAATTGATATAATTATGTAGTTTTGACATTAAGTAAATGTCGGAATGAGTTTTGGATTTATCTTTTGTTCATTAAATCTTATTTGTCTTCAAAACTGATTTATTATTTGAGTTAAAAAATAAAAGTTTAAGTGTCTGTAAATTGAGTGTAAACTACACTATATTTTACTAAAGTTTTATAAAAACAAAATTTATTTCTGTAATTATTTGGAAACTAATTGTAAATAATTGATTGGTTCAGTGAATTTACATCCAAAATACAAAGTTATGGACCCGTCCACCCTGCTCATCCGTCGCGAACATCCATAGCAATAAGTCAACTGAACGAAAGAGAGAGGGCTAATGAGGATAAAATCGAAGGAAGTTTATCGGACACAGCCATTAGCTCCGAGAGCCAAATGGAACAGTTAAATATCATTTGCAACACAGCGACGAACATCTCTTCAAACACCGGCCGTTCAGGACTGACCAAGAAAAGTAATAGCACTTCACAACTGAGCGTTTCGGGTAAGTGTTGTGATGAGTCACTCATCCATTCTATTAATTAATACATTAATTATTATTTGAATTCAAAGCAATAGAAATGTATTTTAATTAATATTCGCATAAATTATTCGCTTAAATGATAGATAAATAGAGGAAATCATTGAATTGTTTTTTGAAAATTAATTTGAAATTATTGGCAAAACTAATAATAAATTTAAATTCTGGACTGAAAGGCACAAAAAAGAGGTTAGGGTTCCGTCGAAAACAGGCCACGTCTTTCAGTGTACATCGAAGTGAAGAAGTAGTTCCCGACGAAGTAAAACATTTAGTCAAACAGTGCAGTTCTGTGTCATCTGACGGAGAGGGAAGTTTGAGTGGCGATAGCTCTGCCACGTAAGTGTCGGTCACCACAAACACCAGAACCACTAATGATAACCACTAACAGAACCACAACCGAAACAACACAAACAAATGTTATTATTCTGTGTTTCATATAAAGCGCACGAATTTTATTCGACTTAATAATGACTTTAAATGCTTTTTATTGAAAGATTAGTTTAGAAACAAAACAATTTGTGTAGCGTTTATTGCATTGACTTTTAGTGATTCCTCTATTCTTGTGATTATCTAATAAACCCTTTTCTCTGACTTTTCAATCGATATATCCATTGATTTGTCAGTTAATGGCATTCAAACTTTGAAACCGCTTTTATAGAAATGGTTATCCGTTTTGATGTAAATCGAAGTACAAAACGGAATATAATTTATTTTAATTTATTTGTCTTTAATTTCCTATTTTTCAAATGTAGTGGCGCTTAAAATAGTAATGATTTCTCATTTTGTTTTTCTGGTTGGCTTTTTGCACGATCATTTGCAGAGACGAGTAGTAAATCTAAATCTAATCGTAGTGGCATTAGTGGCATTCAGCGTAGTCAAGAAGTTTTGCCCAATATTTCCCAAAATACGCTATTTGTTAAACAACAGAGCAAGGAGTCGACTGACGATAGCATGAATTCTATTAGTAGTGAGTCCTCGCTGTAAGTGGACTCTCATTTTGTTATCCTTTTTCTATATTGTATTTCTCATCCCTTTTCTCTCCATTAAAATTAAATAATCCTCTAATCGTTTAACGCTTGACATGAATTGCATTGAAATATAATTTTTAATCATTTTTTCTGTTTTTGTTTTCTAAATAAAATTCCCGACAATTTTCATAAAACTTATTCTCTTTACTCCCAAACCATTAAATTCGAGACAAATATTAATTTTATTTTATGTGACGTATAGTTGGGTCCCAACATTGCGTTTAGCACCGGAAGGAGAGTTTTCAAACTTTGTTGAAGGATTAGGTCCAGGACAGATTGTTGGTCGACAAGCATTGGCCTCACCCAATCTTGGAGACATTCAACTCAGTCTCTGTGATAGAAAAGGTAACCTCGAGGTCGAAGTAATTCGAGCGCGAGGTCTTATAGCAAAGCCTGGGGCTAAACTACTTCCCGGTATATTTTATTGAATACCAAAAAAGTGGTTCCAATCGCTTACATTTATTTTATTGATAGCGCCTTATGTCAAAGTATACTTGGTCAAAGAAAGAAAATGTATAGCAAAGGCAAAGACTGCAACCGCCAGAAGAACTCTCGACCCTTTATATCAGCAGCAGTTGCTCTTTACAGATGACTATAGAGGATGTACTCTTCAGGTAAACAACTTGTCTTCAGCTTAATATTAAGACAAATTCAAATATTGAGTTGACATTCCTTTTTGAACAGATAATGGTTTGGGGCGATTACGGAAGAATGGATAAAAAGACATTTATGGGTGTCGTCCAGATTGTTATCGACGACTTAGATCTGTCTAATATAGTGATCGGTTGGTATAAACTGTTTAACACCTCTTCTGTTATAAGTCTGCCCACCAGTGGAAGAGCCAGCAATTCATTGATGTCTACTTCGATGGAAAGCTTTAGCTAACAATTCATTAATTTATTATAAGTTTATATGAATTCAATTTAAAACAAATGTTAAATCCATTTATTTATAAAATAGTTGAAAACACTAACAATAAAATGCAATTTAATACCGAATATTCAATACTTTATTTAAACTTTAGTCCTGAAGGGAAGGGAAGGCAAAACTTATCGGCACTGAATCTGATGTCAAACAAAGTTTAATTTAATTTCTCAGACATTTCTTATTGAGTTTTGGATTATTCCATAAATTAGTATTTGTTTGACATTCGTCTCATTCTTTTGACACAAAACCACTCATTGGAAAAACCTTTGACTAAAGTCAGTCACTTTGACGAACAGGAAGAACCTTTAACTCAAGGTTGCCATTGGCTTTCAAGTAGGGATGCGGTAGGGGGTATTTTTTAGTGAGGGTATTCGAAAAATTTAGGGGGGGAGTCAAAACTCACCCATTTTAAGATGAAATTTTTGTTTTCAGGGGGGGGGGGTCCAAAAACTGAAGGAAATCTTTGGGTGCTTATTTTGGATGCTGTGCCGCAAAATTGTTATTTTCGCGATCTTAGACCTGGAATGTAACTGACTAAAAATATCCTTTTCCCCATCATTGGCTTTCAAAGTTGATCTTGGTTTTCAAGGATATGATTGAAAAAGTTTTTGGACAAAATCGAAAAAGTGGTGTTTGGCCTTCAAATTATGTAATTGGCCTTGATATTACATGATTGTCCTCCAAATCGCGAATGACTTCCAAAAAAAGTGTTTAACCTCTAAACCAAAGGGAGAGTCCATTTAAAGGGTAAAGGGCTGTGATTTAAGAAAGTGAATGATTGGATGTAACCAATAAATGAAAGTTAAGTCAATTTGAAATCAATTTTATTATCAAAAGTTTCACTAATTTTTAAACAAAAATATTTCCATATTTTTATGTATTAATAATATTTTGAAAACTATTAAATAAATTAAATAATCAAATAAATGGTCAGAATTTAGAATCAATTATATATCGGATTCAGTACTGATTTTCTGCTTATTTCGTTTTGTCTTACTTTCAACATATTTTTGTTCTTATATTTGGACAGAACTTCATCTTAATGTTAGGAGGGGTCAGATTCGAACAATTAACTCCCATTTTATCCCCAAATATTTTTATACTTGGATTCTTCGCCATTCAATAACTACAGTCTTTTGAGTATAAGTCCAGTGACTTGACTACCGGTGTGACCCCCGAAACTAAAAATAGGACTTTCTATTTCATGGATTAATTCAAAGAACTCACTTATCTTCAAGTCTTTGAATAATTGACTTTTTGTGAAATTACAGGAAATTATTATAAAAACAGAGTTTTGTGGCATAACTTTTACCACAAATTTGAGATATTTTTCGCGAATCTGAGTGATGTCCACATTCGGCATAAGACATATCGCATCATAAGTCCCTTTATCTATAAGACAATCGAATTTCTTTTTGAAAATAGCAGACTCTGACTCTTCATTCAATGTATCACTTAATACATCCAACTCTTCAAAAATAATCGAAACGTCTTTAGATTGGAGTTCTTTGTCAGCCATTTGTCGACAAAATTTGATGGAATTCGGGGAATAGTCGACACCGAAAAGTCGTTTGTAACCGTATTTTGCCAATTCTATCAAAAGAAATCCATTTCCACATCCGATATCCAACATATTAATGTCTAATTGTCTCAGATTATCGCGAATCCAATTTAAAATTTTTCGACTGTTTTTCAAACCGAACCAAATTTCGCCGAAATCACCGAATTCTGAGTAGTTTTTCAGTTCTTTTTCATAGCACTCATTCCAGTAGTCTTTTGTACCAATTAGTGAACTGTTGATCACTTCTTCATTGTCCTCTCGATTGTCACTCATTTTAAATGTAAAATAAAAAACTTTTAAAAATTTTGTTTAAAAAACAAAACACACGTGTAATGCACTGATTGTCTACACTTTGATTATAATTTTTGTTCAAAATTTATTTCATTATTCAATGTTTTTGGTCAACAAAAATAATAAAGAAGTTATAGAATTACATAACATTCGGTACTTTTAAATGTTTTCATTATTTAAATGAATTAATTTAATAAATAAATAAAAATTAAATGATTTTTTGATTTCAAACGAAAGTCTTGACTCAAAATAAGAAACGATAATCTCATGAATGAGCTGTGAATTTGAGCCAAAAGTAAAATCGATTGAAATATTTGTCAGCATTTGATTGGTTTAAACCTAATTAGAGTTTGTTTTGTCTTCAAATATCTTCTTGTAATTAATAAATTAGTCGTAAAACTATATCCAAGATATGTTTTCAAAGATATTATTAATAATATTATTTTTCGTAAGTCTCTTAAATTTATTGATTTTTGAAATACAGAGGTATTTGTCTCCCAAATAGAGTGAAATCCCAAATGAGGTCTTGTCATCAAATGAGTTAACAGAAGAGGAATGCCTTAATTTAGGTTTTCGAAAGTCTCAGTCTTCTTGTCTTAGATGTGAGGAACTCTCGAAATTCGATTTGAATGCTCTCAAGAAGTCATGTCTTCAGTGCTGTCAAAACGATTTTAATGACACAAAAGTATTAAAATTAGAGAAATTGACTAAAATTCCGAAAACACTTCTCAAAGTTTGTTGTCTTTTATAGAAGTACTCTTCGGCGCGACTGGAGTTCTGTGGCTGTCCCACACACGCAACAAATTTTCCACAGACTTACGGTTTGTTTTAATATTTATTTAAATAAATAATAATTAAAATTCATTTCTAAAGCGTTTATAAAAAGCGATAAAACGAAGAAATTTCCGAATTTGACGATTAAAACGGTTAAGGGATCCGATCCAGTAATTAAACTGATGGATGACAGAGGAGTTGTAGTCAATGAACTCAATATAAACAAATGGGACACAAATACAATCGAAGAGTTCCTCTCACAGCGATTAATACAAAAATAATTGAATTATTTGATCTATACTTTAGTCAAATGGTTTCGTTTCTCACTATTTATTCAAATTAAATATTTTTCAAATTTTCTAAAATTAATTTAAAAAAAA
>JAQGCE010000041.1:0-20872 GCA_034699185.1 Eupelops torulosus
TCCCATATAAGATATTTCATCAATTTGTTCAGCAGGTGTCGGCACATATTCTTCCGGTTCTTTATATTCTTCTGTATCCTTAACAATGGGATCATTCATGTCTTGAAGAAGTGCAGCCACAGCCAAGTCGTCCTCCATTTTTCTTTGATCGTCAATTTCGGATTCTTTGATATCTTCGCACTTCTCAACCGACACAACATCGGGAGCGAAGACATCCTTTTCAGTGATACTATTGATGGCAAATATCGACTCTTCAATCAATGGCTTATTTTTAGAGATCGAGATTTCAGTTATTGAATGATGAGTCGGTACTTCAGATGACAACTCTTCAAACGGACGCTTTATATCTTTGATTAATAGATCGGGTCTTTCATTTCGCTCTTCCATCAGTTCTTTCTGTAGTCTAAGAGACTGAATGGCGGCCTCTTCTTCGTAACGGCGCTGTTGTTTTTGCTCGTCTTTTGTCGGTTTAATAAGATTTGTTATCGGAATCTGAGTCAAAGGTTTTGCCGAATGGTTACCGGACGGCATAATCAGATCATCGGAAGAGCTGTTGCTATTATCCGAGACCATCATACACTCCTCAAGCATTCGGGCATTCTTTAGGAGGTCCTCATCTACTTTTGAATCACTGGAAGAGCTATCATTTGTCACCATTAGATCGCTATAAGTTGGCGACAAAGAAATCTTCATCAGATCAGGAGTCTTAGGCGGCGGTGAAGGAGATTTAGGTCTTAAGAGTTCTTCTTTCAACTTATTTTTCTTGGCCTCTTTGTCTTTGTCTACACTCCTGTCCTTATCTCTGGTCTTATCCTTTTCGTGTGACTTCTCTTTGATGTCTTTGTCTACAGACTTGTCTTTGCGATCCTTTTCCTTCTCTTTTTCCTTATTCTTAATCTGTTTCTTCATTTTCTTTCGCTTCAGCTCTTCCCTAATCGACTGTTTGTCCTCTTTTTGTGTCTTATTTTCTTTCTTTATTTTGGAACTAATTTCCAACTCTTTTTGATTGACTGACTCTTTAGTCGACTTTTTCGGTGATTTAATGCTTGACTTCTGATCGCATTTTTCGCTTTTGATGATCGGTTGGGGAATAGATTTGTTCACAACTTTATTGTTAGTGTTATTACCACTATTGGCGCTGGAAATGGGTTTCTCATTGGATGGCTTTGTAGTCTCTGACTTTTCCCATTCCGTATGACTAACCACTCCTCTGGTGGTCTGCGGAGGTTCCGAGTGTTTCTCCGAGTGTTTCTCCGAGTGTTTCTCCGAGTGTTTCTCTGAATGCTTTTCTGAATGTTTCTCTGAGTGCTTCTCTTTATGCGTTTCCTTATTATAACACTTCAAGACATGAATTCTGGTCTCAGAGTCCGACTCCTCAGACTTGACTTCGGGATAGTCTCGTTTAAGACACTCTTCTAAGTCAGACATTCCCGAAGAGCGCATCTCATGATCGGAATGAGTAGTATTTGTCATTTGTTTAACAGAAGAAGACGAAGAACTTTCACCGGAATGTTTAGTAGGCTTTTCATCGGAGGCCATAGAAGAGGTCCTGTCTCTGCCAGAAGAGCTGGAATGTCGTTTCTCTTTAGACAATTTTGATGTCTTTGACTTCTTTTTCTTTCTTTTGGCCATTTTTAACTGTTGTTTACTCTCATTGTCGGCATCTGTGCCCGAACTGTCTTTTCGTTTCTTCAGCTCTTTGTTAACAGAAGTGATGCTATTATTGATGTCCTTATCTTTCGAGGACTTATTTTTCTTAATCTTTTCCGATGACTGACTCTTGTTATCACTCAATAAGTGAATGATTTTCGATTCATTTTTATCTGTTTTCTCATTCTTTTCAATCTTTTCTGTTTTAATCGACTCTTTCGACACATTATTATCGGATTTAGTTTTGTCTGACTTTTCTTTCTTAACCTTTTTCTTGAGTTCTTTCTTCTTTTTCATCTGTTTTTGTGGCATTTCGTCATCACTGGAATCATCCGATGACTTAAGTTTACATTTTTGGCTCTTCTTTGACGAACTGGTCGACAATTTAGGCGAACTAAGTGTAGACAAGTCCTCCATAGAGGAGTCACTGCTATATATCTGTTCTTTGTGTGGCTTTTTGAGCAATTTTTGCACCGGTTTTGAATTGACAGCATCGGAATCCGAGTCAGACATATCCTTGGAAATAGAAGACAACTTTTTCTTTGTCTTCTCTTTAGTAGAGACTATTCCCTTTTCATCTGACGAAGAGTCAGAAGAGGTATCGAAAATAATTTTCCTCTTTTTCTGTGAAATAGACTTCTTTTGTTTGTTTATAATTCGTTGACGAATACTGTCGTCACTGTCAGAGTCTGTGTCCTGAGAAGTCCTCTTGTCGTCGTGTTTTTGGTTCTGGCGTTTGTCCTTCAGTTGACTAAATTTCTGTCGGACACACTCCAGATCTTTGGCCACTTTCAGGTTCTGGTTAGCACTGGACCGGGCCTTCACTTTATCATACATCGAGAAATAGATGGGTTCGTCGGTGTCGGGAATGGATAACAACATCTTTATCTCGGATGCCTTAAGTTTAGTGTCTTTGGACTTCTCTTTAGAGCTGTTCTTCTCTTTCTTATCCTTTTTCTCTTTGTCACTCTTCGGTGTCTTTTCTTTGTTTGGGTTGTTATCAGACTTTTTATCTGATTTAATGTCAGACGAAGAAGACTTTGACTTTGACTTCTCCTTATCTTTTTCTTTGTCCTTCTCTTTGGACTCATTCTTCGACAACTGTTTACTCTCTTTGTTTTTAAGACACTTTTTCTCGTCTTTAATCGATTTATTAATGATATTCGTTTGCATTTTATTTTTATCTACAATTTTGTTCATATCTGAAGACTTTTTATCGGACTTTTCAGATGACTTATTTTTCTGGAGAATGGCCTCCGAATTGTCTTTAGATTGGGTACCGGTCTGTGAGTGATATTTGAGTTTATCTGACTTTAATGACTTGTCCTTTGAGTCATTTGTCAGTCGAGACCAACCGTCAGAGTCTGTGGTCTCAATTGGATCACATGTTGAGTGCTTTTTGTTTGCAGACATCTGTTGCGGTTCACTCTTTTGTTTGTTCAACTGTTCCGGCCGTGAGTTCGCGGGACTGGTCGTCGGAAAGGACTGAGCTTTTGACGAGAAACCACTGGAAGCCAAGTGCGGAGGCAGTGATGATGAGTGCTGTTGTAGTTGTGATGCCTTCTTCTGGAACTCACTTTTAATCGGATTCATTTCCTTTTTGAGGACAGAATTGTTTGACTGGTCTTTAATTGATTGCATATTCAAAGCACTGGTATTCGAAATAATATTGTTGTGAAGAATATTGTCTTTTTTGGCCACAACTCTTGGGTCACGGTTTTCACGAGGATCACGATTTTGTTGTTTTGTGACTTCTTTTGCGGCGTTTATACTGTTTAGTGAGGGTATTGTCGACTCCTTTTTTATATTAAGTCCACCCAAAAGGTTCGGTTGCGGTAATCGTGTGACCGAAGGGTTAGCTGAAGTGGCCGTTGGTGTCAGCGGTTGGTTTGTAATCTGGTTGTGAGAACGACTGAATGGTGCAAATGGATTGGAACCGCTTCTAGGCGGTGCTGAATTGGGTGCCGGCGTTAAAGGTGTTGTCGGCGTCAGTGGCTCTTTCTTAACAGACGGCATACGCGTCGGTTCAGACATTTTGCGAACGAGAGATCCGGGAATCGGATGACCGGTTGAGTGGTGAACAGATGACGGGTGATGTGTGGATGAAGTATGAAGTGAATGGTGTGTCGAGTGATGTGTCAGTGAACTACTCTTTGGCGTTAAACTATGTTCTTTATCGGTGGGCAAAGCGGCCGACACTACAGGCGTTGAGAACTCTTTTGCCGCGGCTTTGGTTCTGAAAACAGGTTTAGTTATGGGAGACGTCAGAGACTCGAAATTCATTGAAACCAAGTCTTTCGGTTCGTACTTTTCGTTTATTAGTTCCAGTCGTTTGCTGTCCTGATCGAAGATTGACGACTTCGACAGCAGATTCTTAACAATATCCGACGGCTCACTGGTCTGGGAGTCAACACTTGAGGCGGCGCTTATTTGACTCTTCTTTTTGATGTTGTATTTGCTGTAGTCTATGGTAGGCGTCGGTGTCTTCTCGATTTTGGTCAGTGTTTGTGCTGTGTTTGTGGTAGTGCCAGACCAAGCGTTGTACTTTTCGTCCAGTGCTCGTATCCGTTCCTCTATTGTTGGCGACCGGTTGGGCGACATTTCCGGTTCAGACACTTCATCATATGGCTGTTCGCTTTTGGGGATCAACTCCTTTGTACTACTCGTCGATACGTTTATCGGTTTTATATCACTTAATGTCGAAATGGAATCGGGATTATCAGTGGTCGACACCAAACACTGGACCTCTTTGGTTAGTGATGTCAGAGGTGTTACTGACGCCACAGGAGACACATCTGTCGAAAGTTTTGTCTTGACTTTTGGCACAACACTGTTGGGCGACATTTGGCCCAAAGGACTCATAATTGTAGTGCTTTTGGGCGACGCATGTGATGGCTGTACGACTGGAATGTTTTGCGATTTAGTTCCTGTGCCACCGGCGCGACTCGTTATCGCAAACTCGGGTAATGGTAGTGATAGCGGACACGTCCGCAGACAGGGCCTCGACTTATTCAGAGCGTTGGCCACTTTGTCACTACTGGACGAGACTTCACTGGAACAGTGGTCTTCCAGTTTAGGTGTTGTTGTGTGAACCAAGTCCTGTTTGAGTAGTGTCCGATCGGCGCACTCAATATCACTGGAGGACACTCTGGAGATGACTGACACATCTGAGTCACAGCTCATCTCATAAATGGCGTCACTTCTCTCCAGTTTTCTGTGAATTTGTTTACAATTAGTGGTATGGGTTGAACACAATTGAGCAGAACATGAAGTAGTGGACAGCGTTGACAGTACAATCGATTGGCGCCGAGGGTCGGGCCACGTATGGTTCACTAGTGGTAGCGTCGCGTCAACGATACGCAACGCAGGAACACCAATGGCCGCACCCGAGTCTTTAGCACCATATGAGCATTTGCCTGACTTTGTACTACTATTGATATTATGCTTTAAACGGGGCTTAGAGTCAACTGCGCTCAGAGTGTCTACGAGCGGGTGATGTGTCGTTGGCTCAACCGTGTGTTGGCCATCAGCGGCGGCAGCGATAATACACTGTTCGATGACACTGATTAAACTCCCTTTTGATTTTGACTCTAAGTATTTAATATCACTGTTGGCACCGCCCGATGAGCTGTTCCTACGTTTGAGCAACTTAGCTAGTTCAGATTTTACCGCATCTGCCGTTACAAAAGAGTCAAATTCCCGTCTGTTTTGCTGTTCCGCAACACTACTGTTCTTTGATGACGCCGTCGATTGTGAACTATTGCTGCCCGACCCAAGTCTGTCCTTATGTAAGCCCAAGGATTCACTGCTGGACAGACAGGCCAACAATCGCTTCTTTCGTTCTAAGTGTCCGATCGCTTCACTACTGGTGGGAGTGTCCGGTGAGTCGCTGTCCACTCTCTTTCGTTTTAATGACTCTCTGCCGACAAATCCGTTATCACTGGAATCAGAGACAGAGTCAGAGCGCAACCGAAGAGCATCGGTTAACTCCAACTGAGACTCTTCTACAGATTTTCGGCGCCAGACATTAGAAGAACCACAACTCGGCTCAAACTCTTTGTCCACATCGATGTCTGTACAGTCTGTGATCGGCATCGGAGACGCAAAACTCGACGAACAGGGACTAGCGGTAGGACTTTGGGGTGTGTTCTGGCCTTTACTGTTCACTAATGCCGGTGCCTTGTCTTTGGGTAACGGACTTTTGCTATGACTCAACCGTCGGACGACCGGCGGTGGCGGTGAATGACAGATAATTAACTCGGAATCACAGGACTTGTGCTTTGGTCGCCGTCTGTCTAACGAATCACTTGCGGACGGCTTCCACTCGTCGTGAATAACGTCTTCGGACGGGCGACGACTATTACACCTATCTTTAGAGGGATGTCTTTCCTCAGATTTGTCTCTACTGTTGGAAATATCACTTTTAGAGAATGGACTTGTGCTGCGACCGTCCCTTCGGTCTTTTGGGCTCTCACTCCTGACCGGAGAATAGGATTTACTACACGTTTCACTCAAATCTCGACTGCGGTCACGACTATAGTCTCTGTCTTCATCACGAAAGCCGTCTTCATTGTCGTCATAGTCTTCGAGATCATAGCTTCGATGTCGTCTTTCGACAAAGTCTTCGGAATAGGTGTCGGACGGCAGCGGAGCGAACCTTTGATATGCTCGACCTCTGCCACCATAACCGGTCTGTGAGTTGCGGCCGAATGGGGGCAGAGGTGACTGTGGCCTATAGTTTCGACCGATTCTTGTCTGATAGCGGTTGTGGTTAACCGAACGATTATTATTCTGGTGGGTGTCATACGTAGGAATGCGTTCCTCGAACTCTTGCCAACTATTGGCACTGTTGCCTGTTTGTCGGCCACCTCTGGCCTCTATCCAGGGCCGGTCACTGGGAGTTATCTGTCCGGAAAGTTCTAAATAGTCGAAGAACGCTGTTTGGCACTCACGCGACGCAAAGTCCACCTGCAGTTTGCGGCCGCTCAGCACTCGACCCTTAAGGTCCTGAACGGCTATCTGTGCGCACTCGACGGTGTCATAAAATATGAGGGCATTACTCCTCTCGCGGTCTATCACAAGATTGACGACAGTGCCGAACCTATTGGCGTGCCATAGCAGCGACTTCTCAGTCAGCGCTTCCGACAAGCCGTGGATCCACACACAGTTGGTTGGCATCGATTTGCCGAAACCCAATTTAATCCGATTCTGTCCAAGATTTTCGCCGTCGAGTTTACGCATGGCTTTGACCACCGATGAGATATCGGAGAACTGTATGAATGCATACGAACTCATATTTCCCTGTTTTTTGATATCGATTTCCTGTTTCGAGAAAACAAATAAATAAATAGAATTACATTTGAATTAAAAGACATTGAAATACATTTGAAGGCATAGAAGGATAGACTGATAAACAGTGCAAACACTGCCAATAAATTCACTCAAAAGTTATTAAATTAGTAGAAAAAAGAGTGAAAACAAATAAAAACAATTTAATCCAATATAACATTTAGAGTGAAAAGAAAAATAATAAAACATTTGATTAATTGAATTGAATATGAGATCACTCGACCTTCGAGTGCAACACAAAACAGTTCAGCCTTTTTTAGACATTTCACAGCACAAGATATTTAATATGAGAGGAATGGCATTTCGCCGCATTACAATTATTTCGCCGAACTGTTCGAAGTGTGACTTCAGATCAGAGGTCGAGACATCTTTTTCCAGGTTTCCGACGAAAAGAGTTCGGGTGGCCTTTGGGTGGTGTTCATCGAGTTCGGCCTCTAATGGCCTGAAATCGTTATCCTCGGCGTCAATGCCTTCGTGTGCCGACACTTCTATCTTACAGCCAAAGAATAGTTTGTCCTAAAAATCAATTGAAGAGAAAAAGTCAATAAAAACATTGAAAACCATAAAAAAGAAGATTTTCAGCGAAAATAAAAGTCTAAAACATTTTTCCAACAAAAAAGTGAAATAAACTAAAAATTCTTCGCTTAAGAACTAATCTAAAACTCAGCTCTAATGACAGAACTGGTGTTATATATACAGAGCTAAGGGAGAGGAGAGAGAAAATATATTAAATTACTTGAGTACTGACCTTTGACTCTACCAGCGCTTTGTCAACGTCTTCTGGCTTTTTGAAACAGACCACAGCGAACCTGTCTGTGCCCTGTCCCACCACCTTGACCATTGTGACCTTGCCGTGCTTTTTATACTCGTGGAACAGACCATCCTTTAAGCTCGAGTCTGAATCGTTTGAATAAATGACAAAAAATAAAAATTAATTAAAAAAATAAATAAATATTACTTTTTTTGAACAGAAAATAACAACAAAAAGAGAATAATTTTAACATAAATTCAGATGAAAATCGATGCAAAAAAATTAATCATTGAATCAAATATCAAATAATAAACAGTGATATCGTGTGACACAACCAGCAAAATAAGGCTTTACTTTTGAAGGCTTTTAATTCGATAATAATAGTAATAGTTTATTAACTGAACTCGCATTGAATTAATTGAATTCAATATATTCCTGGCAAAAGACTCATTGAATTTCAAAAGGAATCAAATTATCAGTAATTGGATCCAAACAATCAATGAATACAGAAATAGAAGAAAACTAAAGAAAAAATTACTAAAAATTTCAGATAATATCGAAAATCAATTATCGAAACCTAAGAAGAAAACAGAAGAAAATAAATCAAAACTCAGAATAAAATAAAAAACAAATTGAATTGAAAGCCATAAAAGTTTGTAATAAAAATAACAACAAAATTAGAGAAGAAAATCATTAGAAAGGGGCGGATAGAAAGACACATACCTGTAGACCTGACCGGTAGGTTTTTTACACATATGGCTACTGGTCGAGTGTCGTCTTTGTCTGCCGAACTGTCGGAGCCGGGCGTAGCGCCACTATTATGAAGTGGAGTGTGATTTGAACCCTGAGATGAAGTGCTAATGTTATTGGTTGTGGTCGCCGCTGATATTAACACAGAATTGCTTCCACTTCGCTCTTTGCGACCGCCATATAATTGTGATCTGTTTGTGGCACAGTTCCAGAGAAATAGATATTCATTAGACAACAATAAAAAACCGGTGCAAAAGATAAATGGTTTTCATATAATAAGACTATTAATCAGAGAGATTGTGAGGACAGACATCTAGTGATACATACAATGAAGACTGAGATTTGGCTGGAGATGGACTACGACTGCTCGCACTGGACGTCGATATGTTTGATGAGGACGACGGCGATTGACTTCTGGCCGAACTGAGCGAACTGGACCTCGAGGGCGACGGCGACGCCGAATGCGAACGCAATGACTTCTTTTTCTTCTTCTTTTTGAGCGGCGGTGACGACACCGTCGAACTGACGCCACCGCTGGCCGTCGTCGACACTGAGGTTATCCGTCGGCCAGAGGCACTGCCACCGCCTCCGCCGCCAGCTCTCTGTACCGATGACGTTGTCGTAGAGGTATTACAATTAACATTAGGCTCTTCGAGCAGTTGTTCCGAAGATGGATACCGTTGTCCATCAAAATGTGTTTGGCTACTGGTCCGGGAATAAGACCGGAAGTGGGACTGACTTCTGTTATTCATAGAAATAAAAATATATTTTAGTTAAAATCAGTTTACAATCAGATAAACGAATAGATATTTTACAACAATTTTATAAAAAAATATGGTATTTTTGCCAAAAATCTATAATTAGGGAAAAAATGCTGAAATCAAATCAAAAGATAATCTAAATGTCCCCCAAAAAAGACATCTGTTCTCAAATAGACTCAAACCAAACACTAATAAAAAATAGAAACTATTTTTGGCACAAAAATAATTGTTTGACTACCGGATGACAAACATTTTGGGCAAAATTCCATAATAATCTTGCTAATAATAATGATAATAATAATAAAGAGCACATACCTATTATCTAATTGGTCGCCATAACTATTATTATTGACATTACGACTAAAAGGTCTATCACGAGATCGGCTTCGGTTCGGATAATCAGATTCATCTAAATATCCGATATTTCTTTTAATGTAAGGACTGTCCCGGGAGTCCACAATTCGATCATAATTATTTAAACTACCCGTCCGGCTGTCCCTATCGTATAGGCGTTCATCAGATAACCTGCAAAAAATAATAAGAAGAAAGTTAAACAAATTGTTAATTAAAATAAGAGAACAGACAATAAGGAGAAAATCAATAAATTTAATATTCAAATAGATTAGATACACAACAGAGCACAGGCACAGCATACAGCACAGCATAAAATCCCAGAGCAAACTTAAGTCTTAAACAAATGAAATAAATAATTGAAATTTTGTTTAATATCCAATTGTTTTGTGCAAAGACTATAAATCAGATTAAAAGCTGAGAGAAAAGTGTTTTACATATGAAATGAATTCTTGAAGTTTTGAATTGAAAGCCAACCGAAACACTCAATGAATTGTAGGCAAAACACAATTAGTTTCCAATACATTAGTTTTAATATAATTTATGTGAAACACCAATATTATGGCAAATTATAAAACTACATGTGCTCTAAAAATTTGCTCCTAAAATGAAAAGCCATTGAGGACTCAGAATAATAACAATAATAAAATAATATAATGTAATGAGAAATTGGAATTAAGGGGAAAACAACAACAAAAAACATTACCATTAGTGGTAATGGATTACAGACACAAATAGGGCTCTAATGGAAACATATAGCTGTTCTGTGCCAGGAATTCAATGGTCCAAACAATTGTTTTAGAAAATGAATGCCAACACTGGTATGCACGACAACAGAACCCTCCTTACAGTATATTTTTAGCCAAGAATACTTTGAAATTTAACCCTAAAATGTACGCCAACTTGTCTGTTATATACCCCCTACTCATTGGGTGTGTATACAATCATTATAAGTATGTGCTGTGCCTATGGTGTGCTGTTTAACTCAAGAAAACCAAGAAAAAGGCTCAAAAGTTTCAAAACATTAAATATCAAAGAAGTGCAACATTTGTGAGACAACTGAACAGCCATTGCGTTCGAGAGTTTGTCTTCAAAGCCATGAATGATAGTTCACTTTATCTGTGAAAATGCATTTCTATTATTTAGCACAGAATGAGAGGAATAGATGAGAGAGAACTGGAGTTACAGTTCAGCCAACGATGCAATAAATGCGAACCAAATAAGAAAAGAAGTAATGCTTTGAATAGAGAACAGAATAAGTGAATTGAAGAAGACTTGCGATCGAAACCAAATATCAAATACAAAGAGGCGTTCAGTTCATACCAGAGCCAAGTAAGACATTCACTCCATTAGGGCTCAAAATGATTGCAAGTTTGAAAAATATCGAAAAATGTAATTTTTCTTTTATATTCAATACATTTGAAAACTAACCCAAAATAAAATTGATTTGATCTAAACTCAATTTATATCAGGATCAAATTCTAGTTCAAAATGGTGAATTACAGACATTAGTCGCACAACACATACAAAACCCAATATTACAACAACTTATCTAAGAAATAGACTTCATCTTCAGACATAAAATGCCATGATAATAATGTAATGGCAAAGTTCAATTCAATACTCAAATTATCGTCTGATATAAGCTATCAAATCATAGCTAAGAATAAGAAACTGTCGTCAATAAGAGAGAGACAAACCTAATAGAGCTCACTTCAAAATTCAATTAAGTATTTGTGAGAATTTAATTGATAAGAGTTCTGAAAACTTGTAAAACCAGTAAACCTTGGAATTAAAAACAACAGACACTCAGACCATAAAGTTTGAGTTTTTCGCACTCATTTCAATCATATTTTTCATTAACAGAAAACCACAGGAAATACATTACTTGAGTTTCAAATTTTTAATGCGAGAGAGAGAGAGAGAGAGAGAGAGAGAGAGAGAGAGAGAGAGAAACGGTTCACACAATTGATGTTCGCATACATTCATACAAAGCATACAAAAGAAAAAGTGAATATCAAAAGAAATTTTTCACTTTTAGGAGACGTTTAGGCATAAGAAAAGATACGTTATATTTAGCGAACACTTCCCTATTGCCTAAGCCATCAAAAATAGTCTCTATTCTGTTGCCAATATATATAACTTCTTGTGCGCTACTCTTTTCACAGCACAACACATGTCATCAGTGATAGTATTGAACGCCATTTGTGCGACATTTGCTTCACTAATGCATTACATTTTCAGTGCAACTGAAGAGCTCTGACGGAGAGATATTTTCAGACAAATGAATGAGACTTTTTTTGCCAGTCGTTTGAGTTTATGGCATAAAACCAAAAGAAAACTCAAAAAACTAGTCATTCAATGGACGGCTTATTTGAAACATTAATTCAGGATCAGATCAAAACTGGAAATTCAAATAAGACGAAGAATTTAGAGCCAAAAAACGATACAATAAACACTCAGATAGAGAGAGGAGAGAGAGAGAAGAGAAAAATATCACAAAAATCTTTATTTTGAGGAAAAACTCGTTTTTCTCACTACTTTTTAGTCAATGTTATAAAGAGTGCAAAGAATTCAAACTTTTTTTTATGTAACAAATCCATAATCAAAACTCATAATTCATAACTCATATCAGACACAAAAAAATATCACAAATAAAAAGAGATAAAAAACATTTTCATCTAAAAAACTAATCATATATTCAAGTGATTCACTCAAAAGAATAAAAAGGAGAATAAAAATAAAAAATAAGTCAAAAAGAGATCACAAAAAGACCAGAAATTGAAATAATTTTTTGTTGAAATAATAAAATACACTTCAATTCCGAATCAAATGAACTCAAACTTCAAGACCAAGAAATACATCAAACAATTTATACTTTGATATAAATTCTCAAATATGAGAAATGGGGGAGAATTCAAATTTCAAACTAAATTAATAGCAAAAGATCTCTGAAAAGATAACTTATTTTCTTTTTCTTACTTATCATTAAATATAAAGAAGAATGAAATGAATACCAAAAATAAAATTTACAAAAATAACAAATAAAAAGCGCACATAAACTGGAAATCTAAACCCAGTTTCATATAAATAAATATAAGCTCTGAGAGCACAGCACATAACACTTATAAACCAAATACAGAGAATTAAATATAATTGAAGTCTCATTCAAACGAATTTAACTTAAAAGACGTCTTAAGAAAAAAGTTGTTTGAAATTAAGCCTCAATTAAATCTATTTTTAAAGAGATATCACATAATATGAAAATAGTATTTAACTGACGAACAAAATCACTTCAAACATAAATATTTAATACCAGTTCTGTAAAGATAGAGATACAGAAACAAAATTTAAGGAAAAATAGCAGCTATTCATTAGTTGGAATAAATTTCAAATTGATATTAATGTTTCAAATTATATAAACTTGGCCAAAGAATTAAAGGCACAGAAAAGAGATTTTCAACACATTTCGAGTTCCCATTTAATTAAACTCCAAATACAGACTAAAAAATCATAAGTGGAGTCGAGTTTTCAAAATGTCAGCCCTTTTAAGGACAGAAACAACAATAAAAAGCCGAACAAAAAACACAATTTTTAAGGAAAAATATTTCACAAATAATTGCATAAAATTCGTAGAAAACAAGGAATAAATCAATCGATTTAATGATAAATTGCATGAATAAACTGAGAGGTTAACACAAATTGAGTAAATTTCCCAGTTCACACACAAATAGAGGCATATATTTTAATAAATACGCGAATTGTAAATTGAAAACCAAAAACTTTTCAACGAAAAAAAAAATGAAAATAGCATTAAAACGACAAAAATAAACAACACATGACTTGATTTGAATACCAAAAAGTGCTTAAACTTCAGAATAAAGTCTAAAAATTTGGCCAAAAATCTAATAAATGAATTCAAGGGAAAAGCAGCAAAAATTTCGCCTAAAAATCGATCAAAAGCTTAGAATAGACCGAAAAGAGAGTAAAAATCGATGAAAACTACTTTAATTTGAGACGAGAGGAAAGCAACCAAAACCGAAATATAGACAAAAACAGAGAATTTATATAAACAACAGACTTAACAGCAGAACAGAAGAGAGGAATGCATTCAATTGGCTTTAAATTTACAAAACATCTGAAAAAACATCAAAAATATTTTCAAAAGAGAGGAAAGAAATGTTTGCTCAAAAAAATTGCAATCGTTTTAGAGAAGAGTTGGGGTTCGGGTTCTCCACTGAATGTAAAATATTAACCAATTTGGGTATAGATTGGGGTTATTATGAAGCCAGTCATCAACAGAACAGAGCACAGGCTATACATAGAGAAAAGGGGAATAAAACTATAGTTTATTATTACAGCTTTTATAGTGAACTCATTATAATAAATGCCATTAAAAAAGAAGAGAATCGCTATTCAGTACCAAAAATCGTGATATTATAGCACAAAACTCAGGCTCACAATTGAACTAAGCTTAGAGCACAGGCATAGCTATGGTAGAGCGAGAGAGTGAATGCTCTAATGATATTTTTGCAGCACAAGCCTAATACAAGAGCATAAATATATGCAAATATTCGCACAGAATATTACTATAGTTTTTTAGCTCAACTCAATAATAGACAGCAAAGCACAGGGCAAAGGCATTACTCCACCCTTAGATGCATTTTGATGACTGCGGTCTGAAGAGCCATAATATGAAATATCAACTCTCCTTTTGAAGTCTATTTGTGCAAAACAGTCAGAGCTGTTCAGTCGATACCAGAGAACAACACCAGACAAATGATTTCCTCATTCAGTGCCCACAAAACAAGTGAAGACTTGAATTCAACTCAACTCAAACGAGAACTCAAAGCACAGCACAACTCAAACATAACAACAACACAAAAACACAAGACATGAATTGATAATTCATTTCAATAGAAGAAAATTTTTTTACTTTAAAAACTAATTTTAAGGTATTCTCAACTGAAGTAAGAAAAAAAATACAAAATTAAGGTCTGACTCATTCTCAGCCAAACAAAAGCCAAGAGCATACAAAAAACCATTGTATTTAGTGGCTTTGGATTAGAGGATAAAACAAACAAACAAACGGTTCCATTGGAAACACATCAAACACACCACTAGTTATTCAGTGCCAACAATTCAACGGCCAAACCGATTGTTTTCAATCAATTGAATGCCAGCAAAAAACTGATCGACAGAACAACTCATCAAACAGATTATTTTTAGCCAAGATCACTTTGAAGCCAAACCCAAACTCACATACATTGATTGAGCAATTTGTCATCTAGCTCAAACTTTGTTTTTAAAAAAGGTTTTAAACGAAATAATTATTATGATCGACATGTTATTCTAAATCCCGCTCATTTTGGCAATATTCCTGCTAATAATATTCATTAATTATTCTCAACCTTAATGATATTTTTCTTGATTTTTTATACTAATGACTAATAGAAGGGATAACCAAAACTGGATATCAAGCCATAGGCTAAGCACTTAAGCTACGAAATGGACACAAGCACTACCCTATGGGGCATATTAAATAAAATAGCCACGATCAGACTATCAAACTAACCGAAATCCAATGATGGCACTTTGCCATAAAGCCATTCCCATGGCTATCCCTCACTAATAGCTATCTTTAGAGAATATGACTGTTATGTTTGACTCAATTTTTATGAAATTTAGTAATAAATAATGACTTTTCACAAAAAAATCCTGAATAATATAAATGAGATTTTGATATTTCTTAGGATCTATTGATGATGTCTTCGCATGAAATACACATTTTTCGTGAAACACTTCGTTCACATCTTATAAGAGCTAAACGTTTTGCTTAACTCAGCGAAGAACAAATCCATAAGAAAAATGTAATAGACGTCAGACTGTGTTCTCAGTGTTATTGAAAACCTTTTCTTTCGCTATCTTTTTGGGCCTTAATTTAATTGATTTATATTTTATTCATGTATTCAAATAAATGTTTGAATTTCTATTCTTTTTTTGAACAAAAAATTATTATATTTTTCTTATTTTATAGCATTTTTTACGTTAAACTTATACAACAATTTTCATAAATATTTTCTCTCTTTTGTGCGGTTTTTATGTTTGATTCTAAAGATATTTCTGATTTTTCTTTTTGCTTGTTCATTATTTTTTCCGTATTTCAGTTTTATTTGCATTTTTCTCGTATTTTATATCTTTTAGAGGGAGAGGGAGACTAAAAAACATATATTTTGGCGAATATTCCCCTTTCTATTGAATAACTGGTTTCTCACTGGATATCCATATGTATATAATATCTATACAATACATATGTATAGTATATAAAACAAAATTTAAGAATAATTTCATTTCGTATATTTTATTCTGTTTTCTAATGTAATGTATTTATTATTTTATTCGCTATTCTTTCGTATTGTTATTTGGTTTTTACGATTCTCTTCGTATTATTTATTCAACTCATGGATAGTATTCCTAAAAATATGCCGAATATATAAAACATTTGAAATAAGATGAAGACATACTCTCTCTCACTCTCTATACCAGTGCTGTTATTAGTCTTTATAATTTAAAAATACAAGTTGGTTGCAGAAACAAACTCAGCCATAATGGTATTCCTATCGACTCTCCATGGAAACGAGCATGAGCAACAAACATCATAATCTAAGCTAGGTTAGACTAAAAAACATGTTTACGATCTGAACTTGCACAGACAGACAGCATTAATAAAAATTAAATTTAAAACATCGCCCATTGCCTCAGAATTAAAGCTCATTTTAAATTTAATTACATTTTTTACCATTCATTTAAATATTAAATTCATATTAAAAAATATAATTATAATAAATATGTTTTTCATTATTCAAATTTAAATTTAAATTCAAATTATATTTCGTATCCAAATTCAAATGAATTTTTTAAAAAAAAAACAAAAACAAAAATTACTGGATATAAAACCAAACTCTGATTGACTGAATCGAATTTCCTCATCAAATAAAAAGCATATAAATAGAGTCGAGTAAAAACAAAATTAAACAAAATTCAAGTTTGAAACGAAAAATAAAGAAACAACAAAATTATTCGCAGCAAAAATCATACATTTTCTCAGCTCAAGGATGCCATTCATAGGAAAGGCAGAAAAACTATTATGAATTTAATATTAAGCGAACATATATTTCATATCTAATACCCCAACCATTGCTGGCATTAAATGATTGGCAACGAAGAGATAAAAATATGTTTTTGAATAAAAATGGAGTAAAAAAGTATTATATTCGACAGAATAATAGATCACGAATTCAGGTACTCTTTGATGGCTTGACATTCAATGGACAGAATAGACGAAAGTATAGTAATGAAAAAAAACTTCCAGCAGAAAAAGGCGACAAAACATTTTAAGTTTCATTGAATTTCCACTTTTGAATGCAACAAAAAAGGGCCGTCCATTTTGAAGGGGGAGTTCGCAATACAGCAGACTATGTGTTTCGAAACACATAAATGAATGAATGAATGATATGCTGTTCGCTATCGAAAGAGAGAGAGAGAAACATAATTTCGCAAACATTGTTCGCGAACACACACCAGGCATATGGTATGGTAGGTGGACAGGTCATTGCTCCAGTTACCTTTTTCTCAAGCGAATTACGAAAACAGAGCGCACAGCCATATGACAGAGAGTCATATCAACGAAAATGCTTTTTAATAGATAGCTTTGAAGCGAAAATCCTATCGAAAACAGAAATCATAAGAAAAATACTAAAACTCGAAGAAAATTACGGATTAAATGCCATTCAAAGTGAACGCTAAGGGAAAGTGAGTGCATATAAATTCTCAAATAATATTTCAAAACTAATTCATTGCATAACTTGACTCATATCCAAGAGGTTGTCGATTAGGTTCTCAGATATTATAAGAGTTGTTGGCTTTCATTTCGTTACACACTTCCCAATAATTACACCATAGCTTCAGAGGGAAATAAAATTTAAAAATATATGATAACGTTTTGTGAGGTCCCCAAATCCACGCACACACATGTCCCCAATGGACAGCACATGAATCAAATTAAAAGGAAAATCCAAAACGATTTTTGCAGCAAAATATTCAAGGCTTTTATGACACAACTTTTAATGTAAAAAGTAAATTAAAAACAATTTTCTCTCTTTTTTTTCATTCCACTCATGAATTGTATTATTATTTTTGAATACATATAAAAATATTCGGAATATCTAAACACTTATATGAAACTCATTTATACAACTCATAGATTATATTATTATATAATATAAAAATGAATTTTTCAACTCAGTACTTATAATACCAGAGCTATTTGAAAGCCACTCCAGTCCACACCCAGTTTTATATTTGATGTAAATCTTCTATCATTCACTCGATCTCACAATTTATTGTATATATAATCAAACAAAACAAGAATAAATTTTTTTTACACCAACTCTCGCTCTTTCTCTCTGATCCTTCAAAACAAAACAAAAAAACTTGATCTTCACTTTCACTCATTGTTTTGGATTTTTTTAATTGAATTGAAATTTTATGTAAAATTATGATATATTTTAGAAAATATAAAAACAAGTATTTTCATGGATTGGCGTTCGTTGTACTCCTCAATCATTTTTAATAAATGCCAACTAATGCTAACGTTTTGGATATGCCTTCGAATCAATTTTTGATGCATTTTTAATGCACTCTAATTGAATACTTTATTGACTGGAATATAAATTTCCAAAACAAACCATTTATAGAGTCTATCCTATCCTAAACTCAGAGCTGTGCCTCAAAATTGCGTTTTTCAGTCACTTTTGTGAGGATATTAAACAGAAATTTTCTCTAATCTATGAGAAAAACAATCGACTGAATGCTTGAATTAAACCTTATATGTAGTCAGTAGAGCGCAGCCCACAGTGTTTAGGATCAGCACAGAATACACGGACAGACACTGACTAAGAAGTGAAAAGAGAGGGGGGACTGTTGTTTAAGGGCTCGAAAAATTAGTTTTGCAGCACAAGAAATAATTGCTCCAAAAAACTAAAAAACAGTTCGGTTTTATCGCAAGACTCGTCAGTCCATACAATAATAAAATAGTCATTAGTTTTGTCTTTTTTTGGACCAAAAATTTCTGTCCGTTTGTTCACTAAGTCTTTGGTATTATTTTTATTGTATTTTTGTGTCCTTTTCTATCGATTGAATGGCAAAAAATTGTTGACTCTTTGCGAACAATTGTGTGACGAATCGCTCGTTTAGTTAACGTTTTTTAGGTTCTCTTTTGCCTTCATTTTATTCAACTGACCCTTCAGGTCGAGCCCTAACTAATGTATAAAACACATTCTTCTTCTGTTAAATTAAGGATCGACTGATTATAATCCAATTCAAAGCCTGTTTTCCAACATTTTCTGCCCTTTTTTGCCTGTTTTTCTCCTATCTTCTAATGACTACTATTTTATTCATTTTCATTATTATTGATATTTAAATGAATCGCAATTCAGTCGTCTATTGAGAGCCTCTCCACTGAATTCATAAACAGAATTCCTTTAATTCAATTCAACGGAAAAATTAATGTAAATTATATTTTTTGGTACTGAACTCAAAACTCAAAATTGTGTTTAGTTTACAATTTGTCTCATTATATAAGTTCTGGTTTTTTGTAAATAGCTTTTCATTAAATTCAATGTTTTGTTCAAAACAAAAACCATTCAATAGTTTGTTAGTTAACGGCTTTAGTTTGTCTTCAAATAATGATTAGTGTTTGGAGAAAAACACAAATAAAACTATTATTATAATAAAATCATTTATTTGTATGACGTCCTCACAATTTTTTACTTCACCTGCTTTGATGACTCATACAATTTCATTGCAAACCCATCTCCTGATCAGCAAATGTTGTTTTGCGCTGCAATTCATTCAATATAACTGAATATATGCTATATTTTGTCCGCATATATAATGAATATTTAATAAATAATCGTATTAACCATTATTCGCATGCATTATATAACAAAAATATTATATTTTGTATATATTATATGCATATATACGCTACTCATATATACCTGAATACACAGTCTATAAGTCTATGCTATTCATTACTAATGCATTTGTTTACTGAACCTTATTATCGATCGATTTATTTGAATTCATGTTTTGCTTTTTAGCTTCAATTCTATTATAAGTGCTTTTAGTTTTCAATAGTTATTGAAATATATTTTTATCATTGGCTTCACTCATATCATGTGAATTGTATTGAATATAACATTTATTTAACTTAACATACGATATATTTCTCCAATTTTTACTGAAGTCAACAATTTTTCTATTGATAAGCATTTTTCTCATAACTTATTCTTAAATATAATTTTTTTTACCGAAACATTTTTTTCTTCTCATTTTTTTGATGAGTTCATGAATTTCTTAGGGACGGACTCTTATTTTGTTTTATATTTAATTTAATGTTTGTTATTTCGATGAGACAGCGCTTTCAATGACTTTACTCATATTTATGATGAGGTCTGGAGTCTTATAAAAAGATATCTCTTATACTCTAATATAATGACTTTGTCTTTCATCTAAATCACGCGCTAAAGGGGGCGGACACTTCACCCCCAGGAATCGCAGTAATACAGAAAATGACATAAAACAAACGAATGAAGGACTGAATATACGATTTCCCCCTTTTAGCTGATAAGTCGTATAAAAACATTCTTTACTTTTTGCTGAAAATCGATTTCATAGCCTTTCCTAAGAAGCCATTCATAAGAGCAGAGAATATGAAATAACGATCAGCACAACCAGAAAAACAACAAACAAACAAATAACTTATTAAATGACTAAAATATATGGAAAGCCATATAATTTCTAAGTATCGTTCAGTTCCACTCTGGGCTCATATAATACTTAAACTTATTTCTATTGCAATACATTTCCCCCATTTTTGGCTCACATATCATACATTCTGTGCTGAGAATCCCTTATAATGCCTGACCATATCTTTGAAATTTCTTTTCCCATAGCTCTGGTAACTAAGGCAGTCCTTCAGTCTTATGATTAGTTTATGGATACTCATTGTATAACAGACACATGCATTCATACTGTGCTTCTCCTACTTGTGCTCATATCTCATGTTATAGTATTTGTTTTCTAGCTCTTCATATACCGCTTCAGAGGCCAACTGATCGATAAGTTTTGGCCGAAAATAGTTTTGCTGTTTCTCATCATTCAATATCTGATCACAAATATAATTATTGCAAAAATT
>JAQGCE010000042.1:0-20701 GCA_034699185.1 Eupelops torulosus
GAAATCGAGTGTATATTTTTTCTGAACTTTACATTTAATCCCAGATTAAAATAAGAAATGGTTTTCATGGCTTAACTTTTATATCTATTCGTGAGAATAATGCAAATATTGAGCCATATTTGCGGTCATTCATCAAAATTTTATTTATTTGTATTCCAAATGAATAATAGTGTATTGAAAGACAAATTAATGAAAAGCCCTCATATTTTTTCATTACTACGAATCAATTTGTGATTCTTTTTCTTCTCTATATTCAATGACACTATTTCTGAAGAGACAGTATTTATATCGAATTTTTTTTGAATTAAACAAAAACTGCTCGAAAACTATTAACGAATGTCTTATCAAAGGATGTATTGTATCATCACTTTTGGGTGGCGATCAAGTGATGCGTCGCTATGGAAACTGAGATGTGATGATGGTTTGGGAAACTCTAATGAGAAAAACCAACAGTCCTTAGGAATGCATACCTGAATGAGTTGACTGTAATGCAACTGAATATTCATTTAAAAATGTAATCGTATTTAAAATATGATTCCGTTTTTAATTCATTTAAATAACTAAGTGTTTGGCGGAAACGGAAATGTCTAAAATGGGTGAAGAGTTGGATCCAGAGATTGGGTGTGATTTGAATTACGATAGCCTTAAAATGAATTACTGTGAAAACAAGTATCAGCCGTCAAATCCTTCTCAAGTTCCGCCACAGTATAAGCCTTTAACCCTTTCCGAAAAAAGATTTTTATTAGCCGTCGAGAGGGGAGATCTGCCCGCAGTTCGAAGGTTTATAAATATTTTAATATTTGTTAAACTTTTTTATTCGTCTCATCTGTGAGTCATAACATTGATTAACCATTGATTAGAGCACTACAAGAGACGCCTAGAAATGACTTCAACGTCAATTGTTGCGACCCTCTTGGCAGAAGTGGTCTTCTTATGGCCATTGATAATGAAAACCTCGAGATGTGTGAACTTCTTGTCAATTCTGGAGTTGAGATGAAAGACGCTTTGCTTCATGCAATCAATGAAGAGTTTGTCGAAGCAGTCGAACTCCTCCTCGACAATGAAGATGTTACTCGACTTCCGGGTCAGCCTCATGTAAGCTCCAGTACATCCTGTTTATTAAACATATCTTTGATTGGATATTATTATTCTTCGAATATTCTTCCAATAAAGTCATGGGAAGCGATGGAAAGGGAAACTTTTACACCAGATATCACTCCATTGATTTTGGCGGCGCATCGAAATAATTATGAAATACTCAAAATCATTTTAGATCGCGGAACCTCTCCTGTATGACATATAATATAAAAGCAAGCAGATCTTTTTTGGTAATCAAAATTTATTTTGAATCAGATACCGGCCCCTCACGACGCGAGATGTGGCTGCAAAGATTGTCGACTCGCCACCAAAGAAGGTAATTGGTTTCAAATCTGAATATTCTTTTAATGGTTTATACAAACATATGATTTATCAGATTGTTTGCGACACTCGAGGTCTCGAATAAATGCTTACAAAGCTCTGTGTTCTCCGTCTCTGATTGCGGTGAATAATAATTTTGTTTTCGTTTGACTTAACCATTAAATTATAGTTAAAATTCAAAACAATTTCAAGAATTCAAAAAAATTTTATAAACATTCAATTAATTTATTTTTCACAGAATTTTGAATTAAGCTTTTGTTTATTGAAATTTCATCAATAATTTATGGCTTAATTTTAATTGTGAATAGTTATCTAGCAAAGATCCAATTCTAACAGCTTTTGAGCTGAGTTGGCAGTTAAGGAGATTATCATATTTGGAACCAGAATTCAAGAATGAATATCAAGAATTGCGTCGTCAGTGCCAGTCATTTGCAACGGCACTCCTGGATCACACCCGAACTACAGAAGAATTAGAGGTAATTAACAGAACAAAACCAATTTTTATCAAAATTAAAACTAAAAATTTGTTTTGTTGTCTTCAAAATCAAAGGTTTTGTTAAATTACGATCCAATTGGAGATCCAATGGGTATAAAGAAAACAATAATAAAAAAAGTTTTTGTAATAAATCTATTTTTGTCGATCATTATTATATGGGACAGAAACACAAGGAAGAATGAAACTAACTAGATTGAAACTGGCGATTAGAGTAAAGCAAAAACTGGTAATTAAATATTCATTATTTATTCAACAAATTCATAGTATTTTATATGTATTTTGTTTTCCTTTAATATAAATGTTTACACAAAAAGAATTTTATGCCATAAATAAAATTTTAGCGTTAAAAATGGTAATCTCTACCCCTCCTGTGCCCCCACCCCAAAAGTTTTGCGCACACGCTAATGTACAGCAACTGTTGGCCTCTATTTGGTACGAGGGTCTGCCAGGATTCCGGCGCAAAAACATTATGATACAAACTTTGCAGTTACTAGTAATCGGTACGATGTTCCCTATCCTATCTTTGGCATACGTATTGGCCCCCCACTCGATTATAGGCAGATTCATCAAAAAGCCATTCATTAAATTCATTTGTCATTCAGCAAGTTATGTCACTTTTTTACGTAAGTCATCCCACGATTTGTAATCAAATTAGTTAATGACTACTATTTTGCAAATTTAGTATTACTTATGTTGGCCTCACAGAGGATAGAGACCGATATATTTGGCAACTCTTCCCTTCGGGGCGATAATCACTCTACAACGAAAAGGTTATTCGATTACGATTTCCAAGATCATCAAACAATATCCTTTTCTATTTCATACAGAGGAGCACTGCCTTCTCCTATAGAATTATTCATATTGGCCTGGGTGCTCGGTAAACAAAATTAGATAATATTGCAAGATTATTTAGAGTTATGTCATTTTAGGCCTTATATGGAGTGAAGTGAAACAATTGTGGGACTTAGGAATCGCTGATTACTTGAGTGATATGTGGAATATTCTGGACTTCATAACAAATTCTTTGTAATTCTTTTCTAATGATTTAAAAATTGAAAACTTTTCACTAAATTATTTACTTTAAGATATGTGGCGACCGTTGCCCTCAGAGTCATTGCATATTTACAAGTATTCAGTTTTAATCAACAAATAAATCATTTAATTAATAAATTGTTTTAATTAAAAATAGATCCAAAAAGAAATAGCTTTGAAAACAGGGACAGCCTCTCTGCCTCGCGAAGACTGGGATGCATTCGATCCGGTGTTACTGTCAGAGGGACTGTTCGCTGCCGCAAATATATTCAGTTCATTAAAATTAGTTTATATATTCTCAGTTAACCCTCATTTGGGTCCACTTCAGATCAGTTTAGGCCGAATGGTTATCGATATTCTCAAGTTCTTCAGTGTCTATACATTAGTGCTCTTTTCATTTGCCTGTGGAATGAATCAATTACTCTGGTATTTCTTTTATAATCTTGATTGAAAATTTATTAACTTTGATTAAATACCCAGGTATTATGCTGATATGGAGAAGCAAGCATGTGATTATTACAGATTATCAACTGCTGGAAAACTTCCTAAAAACACCACTGATATACCACATCCCGATTCCTGTTTCACTTGGAGACGGTTTGCTAAGTATGTCCTAAAATGGATTTTTAGGATTTTTCCAAACATTTATAACTAATACTGAAATGCTATCGAAATAACTTTAATAACTAATGTATTGCTTTAAAATAGTTTTGAGCACTAATCCAATCGTTTAATATTCCGATAGTCTGTTTGAATCGTCACAAACACTGTTTTGGGCCAGTTTTGGTCTAATAGACCTCGAAAATTTTGAACTCAAAGGTCTTATTCTTAACCATTTTAAAAACATAACAAACAGTTTTATTAATTTTAAGACTCATTTATTCCAGGAATTCAAAGTTATACCAGATTTTGGGGACTATTAATGTTCGGGTGTTATAGTGTCATAAATGTTATCGTTTTGTTAAACCTATTGATAGCAATGATGAACCACTCATATCAGATGATAAGTGTACGTGATCATTTCTTACTTGTTTTAGTAGTATTCTAATCGATAATTATGATTTTCACCAAAAGGAGCAAGCTGATAAAGAGTGGAAGTTTGCTAGGAGTAAATTATGGATGAGCTATTTTAACGAAGGAGAAACAGTTCCGCCCCCTTTTAATATAATTCCATCGCCAAAGTCTTTTGAGTATTTCATGCGATGGCTTTACACTAAACTTTGCAGTCAAACCAAAAAAGCCAAGAATGAGGCCATGAGAACAATCAGGGTCTGTCTCTTTTGTTAATAAATTTGAAGAATTTAATGTCTATTTCAATGCCTTATAGAGAAAACAACGAAAAGCCAGTGAAAGGGATCATAAATATCAAACAGTTATGAGAGCACTGGTCAGGAGATATATAACAAGCGAACAACGAATACAAGAGAGACAGAGAGGAGTCACTGAAGACGATGTTAATGAAGTAAAACAAGACATCAGTGCTTTGAGATACGAATTGCTAGAAATGCTCGGAAATGAAAATAAAGGTTTGAATTATTGATTGATTTTTCATTGAATTCACTAAATATTTATTAAAATTTTAGGCGGAGGTAAAGACGGAAAAGTTCACACTTTGGGAAAAAGAGGCCGACAAAGAGAAAGGAGGCTAATGAAGGGATTCAACTTTGATGTCTTACTTCAGGATAGGACTGGTAGCTTCGACTCAGATTCAACGGCAGCGCCTTCTCCACGCTCTCCAACTAAACTCAAGTCCTCCTCATCTCGCAGTAGATTTACCTCGCGATTAGCGCGAGGATTAGGTAAAAGGCGTAGTGGTGGCACAGGTAGATGGAGACAACTTATAGAAGCCACCAGAAACAGAGTAATGCCTTTTTCTAGAAGCCAAGAATCAATGAATAGTGAGACAATCGGAAGTGGGAGTGTTAGTGGAGATACTACAGGAGGTGCCCCTCCAGGTATCATTCGTGGACATTCAGGTAGTGCTCCTGTAGTCATAGGAGAAGGAGGACCAGCACCTATGCTAAGGCAGCAACCTGGGTCTCTTAAATTAGATGCAAATGTCAGGCGTTCCATATTTGCTAAGAAAACTGAAAATTTATCGGAAAGTCACGCAAATATTGACAATCGAGAGAGTCCTGTCTCTGACACTACCGACAAATCCACAATTATTGTTAAGAAACCAAATCGTAATGAATGGATTTAATTATTATCAAAATCATTTTTGAACTGTGAATAATTGTAAATTGCTGAATTATTTTTAAAAATTGATTTGTTATACGACTCAGATATTTAAACACAAATTCTCTATTCTGACCAAAGGAGTAGACATTATCTGTGAAATTTCTTTATTTTCACTGTAATGGGAAAGTGTGGACAGCCTTCCAATATATTTGTTTATATTCTGCGAAAAGACATAATCAATGGCATCAATACATTAAAGATTGTCGTTCAGTGAGATATTGAATGAGAGGCCGAAACACAATTAAATTGTTCTCAAATTAAATCTAAATAATATTTAAATTTAAACTTTAGATAAATAGATTTGGTTATATTTATTCTTTTAAAGTGATGGCCTCAAATTATGAAGGTGATATTTTCTCGTTTTTGTTAACATGGTAATGGCCTATATAGTCATCATTAAGGGATTTAATTAGTATCTCAGGTAACTGACTATTGGGTTCTTCTTATAATAATAGCCGAGTTCTAAAAGTTACGGGTTTCAGGTTATGGGTTAATGTCAAACGAAGAATCCAATGATTGGTTACAAATATGAGCTCACAATTGGATCCTTTAGTAATAACTTATCAAAATTATAAACAATCAGAATTATTAAATTGTTCATTAATTAAAATTTTAAAATAATATTTGTTAGCACTTTATTATTAAATTTTTCAAATAGTTTAATGACATAAATAGGTTGCAAGATTCAGAAATAGTCATGGTGAAAATATAGATGCTTTACTGCAATGATCTACTTTAGGATTTTGAAATTTTAATCATTAGTTTCTTTATTGCCATTCTTTATACAGTTATTTAAGAGAAACTATTTGTTACACACTTTTAGTTTTATTTTCTTTCGTTTTTTTGTTTCACTAATTTTTACATAATTTTTAAGAAAATCACTTAATATTCAATTCTAAAGCAAAGAAATTATATTGAAATTGAATTTATAATTAAATAAAAATAAAACGCTTTTTACATATTCTCTGTTTATTTAAAATTAGTTTCATTTAAACATTAATTCATTTGAAATTTGGAAAAATTTCAGAAATAACTCCATAAAAATTGTCAAAAAACTTGGAAAACATTGAATTTTGAAACAGAATATTCTTAGAAATTATTTAATTAAAGAGCAGAGTCAACAAAAATTTAATGCTTCAATCAAATTAACAAGTTTATTTACAAATTAATGAATTGTTAAGATTATGTCCTGTAAACTGGATTCAAAGTAATTTGTTTTAAAATTCGTATGAATTCAATATTCGTGTGAATCTGTTGTAAAGTTTGTTATTCTTTAAACACTTTATTAATAGCAATGAATGTAAGGCCAATATATTAGGCTATACCAAAATAACTCTGTTTTCATTGATACCTAATCGTTTAAACACACAATACTTGAAAATATTTACTCAAAAGTAATTCGAAACATTAAGTAATTAATCAACAAATTACAAAAAATGACATTTAAGTTGAAAGACATAAATAGAAATAGATTTGGACTTTGAGTCTAATTGCAAATCAAATCAATTCATTTCTCTCACAAATGAGAATAGTTTTGAAATTTTAATGAACTTTTAAATTAAAATTACACTAAAAGTGATCACAAATTGAATGGAAAGCTAATGAGTTTTAATTATCAGAAATACAGAGTATTTATAGCGAAACATAAGCTTATCTGTCGGTTCCTTTCCGGAGTCAACCGTTTCTAAACGGAAACTATGGTTTGGCTAACAATCGTTAAAAATATATTAAATGAATCGCAAAAAAAACAATTATTTCATATAAAAGGAGACATTGTTTTAAAACATAAAAACAATTGCAAGTAATTAAAAGTTCATTAGAAGAAGAATTCCAATCATTCAAAAGATAATTAAAAGTTGAATTCTTGGTAATTTTCTAAAAATATTTCAACTGTTGATAAAAATCTATTTAACTCAAAGGTAATTAATTAAATAAATAAATTTTATTATATTTACAGCAAATCAAATAATTATATGATTTTTCTAATGACTAATTATTGGGTATTTCCTCTAAATTATTGATTTAAAAATCATTTATTTTTTAAAATTCCATTATTTAAGGCCTGAAAATAAACTTATGAATCAAAATGAAAGTATTTCACCAAAACATGATTCACATCCGAATTGAAGTAATTATAGTCTTTTAATAATCATATTAAATATCAAATGATTAGATAATAAAGAAGTTCTGACAAATAGTTCCACAAAATATTTGTTATTCAAACGATATTATTGTTATTTTTATTTGATATCATAAGCGACTGATTAATTAATATATAAACTTTTTACTTAAATGAAATCAGTTATAGACATAAAATAATCTTTGAGATAATTATTTGTTAGAAAACGGCTTATTTTTTCCTTAAGACATAACAATCGATGAAAAATACTATTATTTTATTTTATTTTAGTATTTAATCATAAAGTATACAAAAAAAAAATGGGAAATAGAATATTCAAGAGTCGGAGTCATTCAAAATATGAAGTCAATAACGATTTGAATAGCGATTCGAAGAAAAGTTGTGATCGACCCGTCACTTATATACAGACCGAAGTCTTGAGTTCAACGTTAACTGCCGTAAGTGTATTTCCCATTACTTCTTGTTTGTCGAGTAATTTATGTGCAAAACTTGTGTACGAATTGGCAAAAAGGAGTCAATCAAATGAAAAATTAAAAAATATTTAACGCGGAATCATATGATTGAAGAATAAAATTCTTTATAGTGTTTATTTGGTTCACTCGTTGTAGGCGTAAAGCCAATGGTTGGCCAACTTTTTCTACATTAAAGCCCATTGAGTTTCCGGTTTCAATGTCAGCCCTCATCACTTATAGCCCTGTTCTCGACAAATGCTAAGCGAAAACGCTTATTATTCGATATAAGTTTGCTTTAAATAATTTTTTGAAAATAGTTTATATGAAACTTTGAATGAGTTTTCCACAAGTTTTTGATTTTTTGTCTCAAAGATATATAATTGAGATTAAAAACAAAATACCAATTCTGAGCCAACTTTTCTCCTAAAAAAATAAAATAATGATTTAAAACACTTTTCTTTGATGAGAGCTCTGGGCTATGGACTGATTTCAAGTTCAGCACAGATTCTGAAATGCAGTGAAATTCTGTGGAAACATATGACACAAAATTTTGTTTCTTAAGACGCAATTATGTTTAGGAATAACTAATATTTTGTAAATAAGTCAAGTATAGAATAAATGATATTTTTAGGACAATTTGGATGTTTATATGAGACACATCCTTCTTGTAGTCAGAGCCGTCACATGCAATCTAACGCTCAGTTGAACTAATTTTTAAGCACCGATTAGTTGCCAACTCTTATCATTTGCTTCACTGATTGTTCAAAGAGTTTAAACATTAAAGAGTTGTCACAACTTAGTTGTTATTCTGAGTTAATTCTGTACTCAAATTGTTTTCTCTTTTCCAAAGCAATAGGAAGTATCTCTTTAGTCAATATTTTATACGGAATTGTCGTTTAAATGGTATTTAACGCAAAATGTTTCCAAAATCTTAAATTTTTTCAAAACTTTTATTAATTTAATTGAAGTTTAATTAATAATTAACTGAATTCTCAATGAATCTGATTACAGGCCAACACTTCAGACATTTCCGAAGGAGGACAGCAGCCAACAAAAGAGGAATCAAGTGCTTCCAGTAGTGAAGTGCCGCCAGAAACCCCTCAAACAGATGCTCAAAACGTAGAGGAACAGAAAGCTTCTAATGAAGGACCTGCGGCTCAACCCAGTGCCGGACCTATACCTCAAACAGAAGAAGCGGGAACTGTACCACAACCTGCGAGTGATTCAGCAGCTGAAGTCGCACCCGTTCCCCAAACCGAACCCGTGACTGAACTGACTGTGACGCCCCAAACCGTACCACAAGTGGAAGGGGCACCTGCATCACAACCGGAACCCACAGCTCAACCTGAAGCAGTAGCAGAACCCTCAGCACAACCTGAGTCTGTACCACAAACTGAAACTGTACCACAGCCAGAACCCACTCCTCAAACAGAAACCGCAACACAACCCGAATCTACACCAGTGCCAGAATCAGCAGTTGAGACAACGCCTCCAACTGAAGTGCCAACAGTTGAGAAGTCAGAAGCACCCGCAACAGAATCTGCTGCTCCAGTAGTTGAATCAGCGCCTCAAACAGAGACAACTGTTCCTCAACCTGAACAATCTACACAACCCGAACAACCAGTGCAAGTACCTGAGGTTCCCCAGCCAACAACAGAGCAAACATTGCCGCAAGCAGATCCCGTTGTTGCACAAGAAGTACCTGTTACACAACCTGAACAACCAACTGAGGCATCCATTCAAGAACCATCTAAAACAGAAAGTCCAGAATCAGCGGCACAACCTGTGCCGGAGGTACAGACTTCTGCACCAACAGATGTTCCTGCCCCAAGTGCAGAACAAGCAACCCCAGCACAGGAACAGCCATCAAATGCAGAAGAGCCTCCAAAACAGGTAAATCTATTGTTTGAAAAGTAACTATAATTTTGTATAACATTTTTAAAAAAAATTTGAACAGTCGGACACTCCATCGCCAGTTCCACAAGAAGTAGTTGCAGAGCCCGCTCCTATCAACACAGAAACTGCTCAACCAGTTGTTCCGATTTCAATATAATTATAATAATATTCTTTGAGAATATTTTTTTTATGGCATAACAATTGTGAACAAAATTTGATTCAAAACTAAAACTAATTAAATGAGAGAACAGTTTTATGTAAAGCATAGAAATATAGAATTTGTGACTATTTTAAGATTACTTTCACTAAAAAACAATTTAATTATTCTTTAAATTAAATAATTCATTAAATAATTGAAAAATAATTTAATCGATTGTGTGTTTTAATATCCATTGTTTTATTGATTATTTAATTATTGTGATTGTTATTAACATTGATTTCCTGGACATTTATGCGATTCCATTCAAATAAACTTAACTATTGTATTGAAATTCTGATAACTATTAACTTTTTTTTAATTAAAAATTGATAACTAAGTCATGAATTCAATTATTTGATTCAACTCTAAGTCGAATTGGAGTCCAACTAATATTATAAAACATAATTTTATGTAAAATCCAAATGGAATCAACTTGGCAAATATTCTCTATATTTGGTATCTTATGTAATCTTGTTAGTTGTTATCTCCATTTCGTAGCTATTAATTCAAATATTTATTTTTTTTCCTAAAAAATTTATTAGTTTGATATGACTACTAGGTGCTAATCAAATTAAAACTATGACATTTATTGAATGAACGGAATCATTTAAAGTTTAAATTTTAAACAAAGATTGAAAAAGTTTTTAATATTTAGTTTAAATTAAGTAATTATTTGTATTTATTTGTGGAAAACATTTAGTTTGGAATATATATAAAGTTTATATTATAAACAAATGAAACTATAATTAGTAATAATTTTTTTTGGAATAAAATTTTGGATAATTTGGAAAACTTTCAACTTTTAAACAGAATTTCAAAATTATTTTTATGAATGAACTTTGGAATGGATTGTAGTAAAGGGGTGTGTCTTTAGTAATAGTCATATTGTTTACAAAACAAACATCCATTGAGTCATTTAAACGTTAAGTTTATTTAATTATGAAAATAAATCAATAAAATGACAAATAAATGAGGGATTGAAATAAATTGTTATTTATTTGATCCAAATTCAAGTTATCATTAAATTTGTTATTATGAATATCGAGGCACTGGAAAGAGAGGCCCGACAGACAGCCATTAAACATGTCTCAAATATGCTTCAAAGACCGGATCAATTGGAAAAAGTGGAACATTATAAGAGGCGGATCATTAGAAAAAAGGTAGGACACAGATAACAGAACATCTTATTAATGGCTTAATTGTAACCAGACTTCAGTAGAAGGGATGCTGAAGACAGCAATGCAGACACAATTAGATGGGGTCAGGACTGGTCTGATTCACTTACAAACATCACAACAAGACATACAAGAGATTAAGAAAACACTAAAAGAAATCGAAGAAACATTTCCAGTGGTTCCAAATTTGGTGGAGAAATTGAAATTAGTTCGCGAAGAGTCGATGAAACACTCGCAATACGTGGCAGCCATGGAAAACCTCAAACATATCTTTAATGTTCCCGAAACGGTTCAAAGGACTCGCGACGCCATATCTGAAGGCAAACTACTTATAGCTCATCAATATTTGACTGATTTGGAGAATTCAAGGGATGACCTACTCTTTGAATTGCATAGACTGCCGGCCACCAGCACTGCCGACAAAAATATGTTAAAACATTATTATTCTGAAGTCGAAAAGTTATCCGAAGAGTTAGGAAAACAGTTATGGCTTATCATTAGACTTGCCCTCAATTCTGTGCGCAAAGAGCCGTCAGTTATAGTGACTGCCCTCAGAATTATTGAGAGGGAAGAGAAGGCAGATTCGATGGCAATTAAACGATTTGATACGACAGGATTTATGCCGAGCGGAAGACCTAAACAATGGCGCAAAAGAGTGTTTGAAATCTTAGAGGAGGCCATTTCAGAGAGAATCGCAGGCAATCAGTTTCACGAAAGAAATCAAAATAAGATGTGGTTAGTCCTACACTTAGAGGTCACACGAATATTGTTTATCGAAGACTTGAAAGTAGTGAAGAACGCCTGCATTCACTGCTTTCCACCCCATTATAATATCGTTCGGGAAATGCTTCACTTATATCATAGATGTTTGAGCTCTCACTTACAAGAGTTGGCCAATCAATTAGAGGGCAACGAATACGTGACTCTCCTTAATTGGGTTCATTCATATGAAGGTCCGGAACTAATGGGTCACAGAGACTTGAAATTTGATATTAAGTCAGAGGGATTGCCACCACTTCTTCCCAAACTAGTGGTCGACGAATTGACAAACAAATACTTGGCTACTGTGGAAAAGAATTACAAGGAATGGCTGAGCAATACTATTGCTAGAGAAGTGAAAGACTGGAGCAGTAACAATCACCCTGAATCTGATGAATCCCGTCATTATCACACCACAACTCCAGTAATTGTCTTCCAAATGATTGACCAACACGTAAGTGGATACTCATTAGTCCTTATTCTAAATTAGTTAATTAATTTATGGTTAGCTTCAAGTGGCAAGGACTGTTAACAGAAATTTAGTCAACAGAGTTCTGATCATAAGTATGGACCACTTGTCGGCCTTTTCCAAACAATACAAGGATGCGGTCAACAGATATTCGAAGTCACACTTTGAAAATCGTAATCATCTCTTCACTCCTAATATGGTTTGTATTCAGACTTTCTTTATATTTGCAATAAATTTGAGGATTACTTATAGATTGCGATATCAAACAACTGCTTGAGTTTTATTGAAATCGCAATGAAGTTCAGACAGGAATACAGAAGCGATAAAACAAATACTGATTCAGAAGCAGAAAAAGTCTTCGAAAATGTTGTCAATTCATTCGAAAGACTCAAAGAGGAGAGGTTTGAACAAAAACTGTTAATCAATATATTTTAACATAAAATCATTTGAAGCATCGGTCACTTACTCTACGAGATTTTCCTCGATGTCGACCGCGAGATCGCAAAAGTTGGTTCTCAGGATTGGTTTGACTCAAAGATTAGTGTCATTGAAAACATTTGCCTCACTTTAGAAGACTATTTCAGAGATTATGAGTTTTTGAAGGAACAGAACTCAGACAGACTTAAGCTTTTACTGCAAAACAGATTAGCCAAAGGATATATCACTGCTATTCTCAATAAGTAAGTCAACCCTTTCATACAAATCATCAGTTATTCATTTTTTTCTCAAAAGGAAAATTCAATTAAGAAATCAAAGCCAAAGAGAAATGTTTGGCAAAAAGTTTATCAGAGAGGGAGAGATCCTTAAGGCAGCCGTCGCTAAAATGCCCACTAAATTATCCATAAATATTATGGTGAGTCTGATCACAAAATTGCAATCAATTCTTTAACTAAAAATTAATTACAGAAAGATTCACCCTTTGATTGTCTGCCACTTTTGGCCGAATTCTTGAAACTCAAGGACTTGAGTATGTTATTCCTCGAAGTCTCCGTAAGTCTATCTCTTCTTATCTTAAATTAATAACTAATTAAATAATTTACATCTAATTGTAATTAGGGTTTAGTTAAAAGATATCCGGATATAAAAGTGGAACATTTGGCGGCTCTCTTGGGTTTGAGAGAAGATATGTCCAAAATTAATATTAAAAAAGTAATCATTTATTGAATAATAAATACAAATATTAAAACAAATATTGATTTAATTGATAGCACGTCGAAGATATGATGTCTGAATACGAACAGACCGGTAGTGACGTTAAAACCATATTCTCCGAGATTACACTAAACTGAAGGAACGGTAGGACTAATTTTTATCGCGCGTCGAACACAATCACTGAAATTTTTAATACCGTTTTTAGTAAATTTATTTTAAGGAAAATATATTTAATTATTAATAAATTGAAATATTTACATCTTTTTGTCCTTTTCTTATACATAATTCTGTAGCCGCACTCTCGGCAACGGATCGGGTCTTTCGGCTTGATTTCGTTGTCATGGTGACACTCTAACAGACAATTTTTAATTTTAACAAAAATTAATTATAATTTGATTGCGTAAAATGCCAAACAAATTATGAATACCGGCACAGATGTAAACCATTGGCATCTTTGGTTGAATCGGTTGCTGATCTTTATTGGCGTTTGAATCCATTGCTTTATTAATGACTTTAATTCAAAATTAAACCCAAAATTTAATTTCGTTTTGTTTACAAAACATATGTCTTCATTCAAATGTGTTTTCAGATCAACTATTTTAGTGGTTTATTTTCAGTATAACAAATAGTCCCTTTTACATATGATAAAGGGTTGAGTTCAACACAAATTAGGCATAAAGTCAAATGTGAGTTAACTGAAACATTGAGATGTTTTCAATTGGTCAGTACTACAATTTTAGATGTTTTGATTGGACTCTGAGACTCAACTGAGACCCAATTGCGATCTATTTTTGGGCACAAAATTTGAAGTTTGAAATCTTATGCAACACTACAACTGTCCGTTATTTGAATGTCGGATAAACTCTTTGACGACTTTGTAATCATAATAAGGCAATACTTTATAAGAGCCTTTTTTAAGAAATCAGTGCTCTTTATCTGATGTGAAGTTCTTAGGGTGAATTATTAATCCCTTCGGTATTATTTTGCCGGCACTTAAACGCCAAACAAAACCAAAATCGAGTCAAATGTGAATCGCTTCAGATTTGATTCATCTTTTAATGTCTACTTAAAAGCAAACATTTTATGACATTTAAAGTCTTAGGTTTTTAAAAGTCTTGAAATTATTTTAAAGTTATTAAACAAATTTTACTTAAATTACTGACCAAATGTCAGACGAAGAAGAAATATATGAAGTGGAGAATTTGGATCAATTCAAAGACTTTATCAATGAATTGAGACCATTTCCTCTAATCATTGAACAAATATTCCAATACTTAACTACTCGTGAGTTGTGTTTAATATCTCTGGTGTCGAAGAGCTGGAAGGAAGCGCTGTCCGAAACATTTTCGGCCAAAAGACGTCGCGACAAATATCTGAAGAAAATCAGAAAATTAAGGAAAAGTGTGGGACAGGTATTGAATAGACTTATTTAACACTTAAATTAGTTGTGAAAAACTCACTCTTTTGATGAATACTAAACTGTTTTGTTATTTATATGTATTTCTTATACTCTTATTATTATTAATGATATAATTATTTAATAATTAATAAAAGTTATGATAATTGTTGTGATAATAACAGGAGAATTGGCCAATAAAAAAGAAAACACCTGGTACCACTCAAAATCGAAATGCCTTATCAGACATCCGTAACGTCTACCGGACCCGTAAACCGAAGAACAATCGGTCGACTCCTCACTTAACTAACAGTCAAACGCCAACCACTCGACAGCGACAAAGAAATATGAATTTAAGAGGAATGAGATAACGATAACAAAGAATTCAGTGATAACTACTTAAACACTAATAAATTGAAAGTAATTTATTGTTTTCACTGATTTATCTTAAAATCTAATACTTAAAGCATTTATTTGCTAACAGTTTTTATTTGCATTTTATTGTAAGATATGTTTTACCCAAAAGAATGTGTTTTTATATTAGAAAACCGTATATTTTTTGTTCACTAATTAATTATTAATTTGTTTTCCATTCAATAGTTTTATATTCAATTTGATAATCATTTTGTTGTAAATAACGATTAATTGCAATTAAAACAGTTTTTCGCACACTTTTGCCGAGTCTTCCATAAGTTTGAATCTCCAAATCAGTCAACTCTTTGTCCTCTTGTCTGCAAATTACCATAAATTTTGAGTGAACTCCAATCGGATCAGTTTCATAAACCAGAAAATCTGAGCCAAACTTAATTCCTTCAGTTATATAATAATTTTTATGCCATAAGTCTTTGAACACTCGATATCTTATCAGTTCTTTTGTTGTCTTCGGATATCTTAAGTCAATAACATTTTCTCGTCTCTTATCAAACGGACAGACGGTATAAATTTTTGTGGCACAGGTTCCTTGTTTGATGTCTGGAATTCTAGACAATTCTTGTTTAATAATTTCTTCTTCCATTTGTTTCTGATCCATATTTTTGTGCTGTTCTCTAAATTTTTCGATTTTTCCTCCAATTATTTTCTCAGACATCGAAAGAATAGTTTGTTTTCGTTCTTCTTTAAAACGTTGAGAATATTCGTTAAAGAAATCAGTTTTCAATTTTGCATAAAATTCTTCCACTTTTTCACTGACATTCATTTCATATTCAACAACGACTGCGACTCCAATTTCGAGCAACAGTTTTACCTCCTCTTCCATCAAAAGCAAGGGAAGGCCTAAATCTTCGTTTTGATGTGGAGTTTCAGGATTTGTTCCGATATAAGAACCGACAATTCGAAAGTCTTTTCGTAAAAGAGTCACATCTGAAATGTTTTACAAAATAAATAAAAGACTAAAAATACAATAAAATTAAGAGAAGTCTCACCGCTTGGGTTCCAAACGAAGACCCTTTGGTTACAAAACACCAGTTTTATCATTATTTCGGTAAAAGCCACAGAATATAAACAATTTTTAACTAAATATTTATTTCAATTATTATTTTGATTATTAATGGAAACTATTTTAAAACTATTCAATAATTGACTAAAAATTTGTGTTAAGTTTTTGTGAGGAAAGCCATAAGTGATGACTACCAGCACGCTTTGGCCACTCCGGACAAGAAGTTATAATCGGCGAGAGCTCTGAATTGGTGTCTACTGATCTTATATCTCTTGAAGAGGCCTCTGGAGCGGGAACTAATTACACACCTGTTGTGAAGCTCTTCAATATTTGAGTTCCTTGGTAGTTTTAATACTTCCTCTGCCGCCGATTCCTAGACATAACCTATTAATTAATAAATGTTTTAATAAAGTATTGATTACTTTAATATTTGACGGCAATAGCTTTGATATATTGATAGTCGTTAGAAATTCACGGGTCGGGTGATAGCGAGCAAAGATATATCTTCGCCGACAATCTCTAAGCATTCGCCAATCAGCCCAATTGAGCTGTTCCTGTCTCTCGAAATTGGGAATATTTGGGTCTTTTATTTGACGTTTTCGCTCTATTCGTGTCTCATATACAGAACCCTTTCCATTAATCGGGTAATGCGGCGGAAGGTTAGCAAACTGTGGAAAATAGTGACTTTTCGACCGAAAAGACTGGCAAACAATTGATTGCAAATTAATTATTGGACTTTTAATAGTAAACAAGTTTTTAAATATAGTCGCCATTAGTTTGATTTAAATGGTTTCAAACGGGACTTGACGTCAATTTCGACTAAAATAAAAGTTCAATCAATAGTAGTCTCAAACGGAGAATAGGATTGCAATGAATTACATCATTTGTTTGATGTCTTTATACAAAACGTGATTCAAACGTTGAATGCAGTCATTCAGTGGTGAAAAAACATTGCCTCTGAGTTGTGGCCAATCAATGACTGCTAAGAGTCCGGTTATAATTACGTCAGAGCACAGCACTCGCCATATATTTAAGGATCGCACACATATAGTGAGGACCTCTTCTATTTAACGAGACTCTTCAGTTCACATATTTGTAAGTGTTTTATACCTTTTCTTAAATTTAATTATTTATCGATTTAAACCTTTTTGTTAATTTAAATAATGATTTAATTAATTGCTTAATCAATCTTTAATTCGTTAATTGATTGCCATTTATTTTTACAAATTGTATTTAACATAAAGCCGGCGTCAGTTTAAGTCACATTTTTTCAGTGCTTTATTATGTATTTCCTTTTAATTATATTTGATTTGAATTTATTTTTTCAAATTTAGTTAAGTTTTGTCTCAAAGTTTTTAAGATTTCAATTTTAAATGAATTGTTAAAAACGTATTACGATTTAAAGGCTGATAAGCATTGCATGCATTGAAAGCATTTGTCTTACACTTAGAGAGAGATTTAAAGCCACGAAAGCATTGCAAACGCGTTGTCTGTCTTTCCACTAATGCATTGCCTTTACTCTGCATTTCTGTTGTCCGCCATTTTCGCCATTCATTTCCGTTTTTGTGAGCACTGAAAGCGTTGCACCGGTTTTACACTTAACTATTAATTCTTAATTATTGACTAAATTAATAAACTTTGTTTAAATTAAATTTAAATTTAGTTATTATCTGGTATTTAGCTTTTATTTAATGATATTTGAATGGAGTGACAGAACAAATGTATTCACTCTTTGATGAGTTGTCTGTCGTTTAATTCATTTCTTGAATGACTCATTTTAAATGAATTCGTATTAAATATAAATTTTTTTTGTTGTCTTTTCAGTTGTTTTGCAAAATACAGTGACTTTGAGACTAATTTAAGCCAAAATGGGAAAAGAGAAGACTCACATCAATATTGTGGTCATCGGACACGTGGACTCCGGAAAGTCTACAACCACTGGACATCTGATCTACAAATGCGGTGGAATTGATAAACGAACGATTGAGAAGTTTGAAAAGGAAGCCCAAGAAGTGAGTTGTCCGCCATTTGTGTCAAATAACTCAAATTAACCTAATGTTTGTCCTCCAGATGGGAAAGGGTTCCTTCAAATATGCCTGGGTTTTGGACAAACTGAAGGCTGAGAGAGAACGCGGTATTACTATTGATATCACTCTTTGGAAGTTCGAGACTCCGAGATATTACGTGACTGTTATCGACGCTCCCGGACACAGAGATTTCATTAAGAACATGATTACCGGTACCTCTCAGGCCGATGTGGCCGTACTTATTGTAGCCGCCGGTACAGGAGAGTTCGAGGCCGGTATCTCTAAGAATGGCCAGACCAGAGAACACGCACTTTTGGCCTATACTTTGGGTGTCAAACAATTGATTGTTGGCGTAAATAAGATGGACACAACTGAACCCCCGTTCAGTCAGAGCCGTTTCGAGGAAATCCAAAAGGAAGTGTCAGCTTATGTTAAGAAAATCGGTTATAATCCCGCAACCGTTCCCTTTGTCCCAATTTCCGGGTGGAATGGAGATAATATGTTAGAGGCATCAACTAATATGCCCTGGTTCAAGGGGTGGCAGCTCGAGAGGAAGGGATCAAAATTCGAGGGCAAAACTCTGTTAGCATCTCTCGATGCTATGGAACCTCCTTCACGACCACTCGACAAACCTCTTCGTCTCCCACTTCAAGACGTTTACAAAATTGGAGGTAATCTTTGAAACGATTTTTTATGCTTTAAGTGATTGAATCTGACATTAATTTAAATAACAGGTATCGGAACAGTACCCGTCGGCAGAGTTGAGACCGGAATTATTAAACCAGGAACCGTTGTGACCTTTGCACCGGTTATGCTGACCACTGAGGTTAAGTCTGTGGAAATGCACCACGAGGCTCTTGCTGAGGCTGTCCCCGGAGACAATGTTGGCTTCAATGTTAAGAACGTTTCGGTCAAAGAATTGCGCAGAGGATATGTTGCCGGAGACTCAAAAGATAACCCACCCAAGGCTACTGAGGAATTCACCGCTCAGGTTATTGTATTGAACCACCCAGGACAGATTAGCAGTGGATACACACCAGTCCTCGACTGCCACACCGCTCACATTGCCTGCAAGTTCAGGGAAATCAAAGAAAAGTGCGACAGACGTAGCGGTAAAAAGATTGAAGGTTTGTGTCATTTCTAAAAATTATTAGTATTTGTGAATAATGTGTGTCTTCTCTTTAGATAACCCGAAAGCCATTAAGTCTGGGGACGCGGCTATCATTGATTTGGTGCCATCAAAGCCAATGTGTGTCGAAACTTTCACTGATTTCCCACCTTTGGGTCGATTCGCTGTCCGAGACATGAGACAAACAGTGGCTGTCGGTGTTATCAAAGCAGTTAAACCCAAGGAGTTGTCGGGCGGCAAAGTGACCAAAGCTGCAGAAAAGGCTCAGAAGAAGAAATAACTGTAACTCAAAACTAATTAGATTTCATTTTTCGATCAGCAAAACGAACGCTATGTTAGCTTTGATTAAACAAATTAAATGTTATTATTTTGAACAACAAATTGATATTTGATTTCATATATAATCCAATTTTCATGAGAATTAAAACGACAAAACTCTGAGCTCTTTTTAAATGTCTTTGTTTACTATCATTAATGGATTGACTTATTCTCTCCTATTTTCTATTAATTAAATTTATTTGAATCCGATTTTGTCTTTTTGTTAATTTCTCTGTTATTCTATCGTTTCCTCCAAATCATCAAAAAAGGCGTTTTTGGCTCAAAGTAAGGGTAGACTCATTACATGTAAATCTTTGACACCTATTGTCGCACATTTCTATTTCATCTAATCATTAGATTCTAATGTATATGTATCCTAGTTAATAGAACAGTTCAAATGATAATTCAATCATTTCATCAGGTAATTAGTGGTTAATGTTTGGTCAAACTCTTCAGTTATTTACACGAAAGTAATGGACAAATATTTTATTTAATTAAAGAAATGACTAAAATATTAATAAATTAGTCTTATATTCAGATAATTTTTTCTTTTAACCGTTTATGTAATCATTTTTTTAAATAATTGGTGATGAATCATGGTGATTTGGTTTTTTTGAAAAGTTCATTGACGAGAGAATTAGACCTTTGAATTATAAATAAAGTAATTTTATAAAAAGAAAATGGATTAAAACAAATAGTATTGAAAAGAAAGAAGAAAATACAAGAACTTAAAGACAACTTTTGTAATATTTGATTAACTTTGAAAAGTCTTTGATTTTAAAAATGGAAAGACCGACAATTTTAGAGTAAATATAACTTATGTCTGACATTAATTGTGATATTAATTAAGCTGAAACTATAAACCAGATCAGCTTTCAGTCTTTGATCAGTGGTTTACAGTCCAAGAAAAGAAGGGATTCAGATGAGGTCCGATTACAACAACAAACTCTTTTCAATACTATTTGT
>JAQGCE010000043.1:0-20673 GCA_034699185.1 Eupelops torulosus
CACGTGTATCTACCTATGCTTACGTCAATCCGGTTGTCGCCGTCATATTGGGTTGGCTCTTTTTAGGTGAGTCCATCACGAATCAGACAGTTTTTGCAGCAGCTATAATTTTGATGTCTGTTTGGTTTATAAATGATTAGCTCTAAGATTGCATTTGATTTGCTATTAATTGCATCATTCAGTCAATCATTCATTGAAACTATGGTTAAAACCTAATATCAGATATCATAATATAAACTTTGGATTATAATTATCTTAACTTTTATGGCATTCGTTGCTATTTCTTGTCATTTAATTTATTATTTTATCTGTTTTTGAAAATTTATTTCAATTGAAATGAAATGACAGACAATTATAGTCTATTATTAAACATATAGTAAACACCGAAATATGACAATCGATACGAACGCTATAATTAAACTCATTATTGATGTGATGGGCGAACACCAGATTCAAGTGACGGCCACACAATCAATGAAAGGGGCTTTATTAGCGGGTGCCTGTACTTTTATTGGGGGTATGCTGGCTGGCCCTGTTGGTCTTGCAGTTGGTGGTGCCTCTGGGGGTGTTTTAGCTGCTGTTAAGACTAAAGGAACCTTCAAACCAATCGGACAAATACTTAATGAGTTGCCGTTTGAACAAAAACTTCAAATTGCTGTTGAAATTCAAACTATTCTCAATAAATTGGAAATCAATGATTTGACAGAATTTGTCAAATTGGCGGCCATTTGTCAATCTTTGGCTCAACCAAATCATATTTTGGTCCAAAGGTTCATTCAGGAGAGCCTTCCTATTATTCAAAGACAAATTCAAATGTAAAATGTTTTCATAGATTTCACAATAAATTCCAAATATTTTTTATTTTCCTAAAGTTTTTTTAAAATAAAATTTTATTTATAATTTTTTTGCGAATTGTCATTTAAAATGACTCATTTCTAAATTGCTTGATGATTATAAATTTCATATGAATATTTGACAAACAAATTGTTTAGAATTAGCTTGTTTATTTTAATTTAATTTATTTAACAATGCTCAATTAGAATTATTGCAAGTTTTATATATTTGTAAAGTAATAAATTTAATTAAAATAATAAACAGTTATTATTTATTACTATTGACTCGAATATAATGATATCTTTGTCTGGAAGTGTCCATCAAATGTCAATAAAACTATTAATTGTTTGAAAGTTGTTTTATTGGAAAAGTTTTAAAGTCAATGAAATCCTATCCAACAAAATAACAGTTATTCTAACAGCTATTCAAATGAGTTTATATTTATTTAATAACAAGTTTTAAGATTTCCTTTAATTACCAAAATTTAATTTATGTTAAAACAGAAGATTTCCGCCAAACTATTCATTGCGTTTGACTTTTCAATAAAAAAAAAACAATCTCTAAGGAGTAGTTTCTCTCCGATTCTTTCTATCAAAAGTATTTCAAGGTTTCGCTTTTCAACTAATTTACAATTAATTTATTTTTTTCAAAATGGTTTCCTTTTTGACGATCGTAAAATTGTTTTTCAATTAAAACTAAACTTCCAGTGCTTTCATCCGTAGATTTCATCACATGTTTCACTTTTGTCCTCTTTTTTAAAAAAGTTGTTTAATTTATGTAAATATTTATTATTTTTTCGTTTGAAAAAAATAGAAATGTTGTGTAAGAGTAGTGTTTATTTAAGGCTAAATCCATCAAGTTCAACTAGTATTTAAGTTGCTGTTTCTAGATAAATAGCTCTGTTTTCAATTTTTTCAAGTAAATTCAGTATTTTTCCTATTTGTAGATAAATTATACAGGAATTTTTTTATTCTGGGTTTTTTTAAACTGAATCTAATAAAAATTATAATGATTTCAGTTTTAAGTTATCTTAAAATTTGGTGTTTATTATAAAACTAAGTTTGAGCTCAAATATATTCAATCGTTTCCTTATATAATAAGTTATTGTGGGTATATAAGGGGTGCATTCTATATTCTGTGCCAACTCTAATGACTTACTTTCAAAGTCAAGTCATTTATTTTTCAAACAGATTTTAAACGATTTAAAAATAGTTTCACTCATTTTATTTTCTCCTTTGGTTTCAAACATTATTTCTATTAATATCAGCAAAACTTTTAATTATTTTTAAAGAATTACATTTAATGACAGATTCATTCAAATTATAATTTTGATGTCATTTCAATTGAATTATTTGTTAGCATTTGTTTGACTAACTTTGTCGCCTCTTTTGCTGTTCCCCACGAATAAGAAACGCCATGCCCTCCATGTCCGTAGTTATGAACCACTTTTATTGCACTTTTTGTGTGATTTTTGTCCATATTTTCAATGATTTCTGTCTCAACTCTAATGGGCTGACGCTGTGGTCTGAGTCCAACCCATTCCATAACTACTTGAGCTCCTTCAAGGCTAGGTACCATTTCTGTACATCGTTTCCAAATTGATTCTCTGTCGTCGGGTTTGATATTTGGATTTGAGTCTCCATATTGTTTGATACCTCCCAGAGTGACGTAGTCTTTGCCAGGAATAATATATGCGCTGTCAGCGTAATAGAAGTGCTTTATATGCGGCGCTCGAACTTTGATTGTTTGCCCTAAAGATCACAATCTATTCAGATATCGAATGTATTTATAGCAGTCATACCTCTAACGGGAGTTATTTTCCAATCTTTGACCAGTTTATTAGCATTCAAACCGGTACAGTTGACCACTACATCATAACTGTCCAGTTGTGTCAAACTTTCGATATGTCTACTGACAATTCGGCCCCCATTTGTGGTAAATTGATTTGTGAGATAAGGCAAATAATATCGCGGATCAGTTACGATAGTTGTATAGCATTTTCCAAATTTGAATCTTTTGGGAAACAAATTGCGTTCGTTTTCATTCATTTCTCTCATATCAGGAATCAATTGAGACATTAATTTATTTTCGAGACTTTCACTGCTGTAAGAACTCATATGATATCCAGAAACCATTTGCATTCCACTGGCATCGGCCTCACTGGACATACATAACTTAATGTAGTGGTCGTAACTTGTTTTAGCCCATTCCTCTGCTTTTGCAATAGTCGTTGCAATGTTGGCTTCTGGTCTGAATAGACCTCCCGCTCCATTACTAAGGGTTTCATTGAGGAATTTATCGGCAAATATTGTCACATCTATTGATGGAATTGTTTTTTGAATGGAAACAGCGGTGGAAAGTCCTACAACACCGGCCCCCACTACTGCTATTTGGGGTTTCGATAGTTTGAGCGACATTTTTGTGTTAAGGTTTTGTTGCCTTTTCAGCCATTTGTTGAATAAAATAGTTTCCAATCTCTTGAATGACTTCTTTTTTTATTGAATGGAGTCCTTGGAATCGAAATCATTTTATTTATTATCTTAAATATAAAATTTAAAACCCTCTCAAAATTAATGATTGATCTTTGATATGAATATTTACACTCAACAGAACAGAACAGAATCACTGACAGATTTGGTCGATAGGGCGCACATCATATGCCTGTGTTATATAATATGTTATATAATGAGTACAAGTATTTCGTTTAAATGATGGCAGAAGTCGAGCAAAATTCAAATCCAGATATCGTTTCTTTGGACAAAATCGCTCACAAACTCATAAAAGACGGCTTTCTATTGACTGCACTTGAATTTCATGCAGAACTGATTGAGTCGGGAACAGAACTGCCCCGTCTGAGGGACTTCTTCTCAAATCCGGCTAATTTCGAGAAACAAAGCGAAGAAGACATTAACCCAATTCTGACTTCATTTGATTCTTCAAATTGTGTATTACCCCGAACTTCATCGGAACAGACATTTGATTCATTGGACTTCACTCGGAATTCAGATGACGGCGAGCGACAGATCGATGAAAGGATTGCTGTCCTCGAATTTGAACTGAGGAAAGCCCGCGAAACTATTAAGTCTTTGCGCACAACTCTAACTGTCTCTTCGGCACAACCATCGGAATCAACTCAATCAATGATTTCAATGACACAAAACAATTCTGTGATGAGTCCTATTAGTGACAGTTGTTCTCAAATGGATTCAATAGAGGACATGAGTGCCGCCAAACCTTACGAAATAAGAGCTTTGAATTATTTGGTTAATGAATACCTAATGAAACACAACTATAAGTTGACTTCCATTACATTTTGTGATGAAAACGAAGAGCAAGACTTCGAGAGTTGGGACGACGTCGGACTCAATGTTCCAAAACCTCCTGATTTATTGAAACTCTTTCGTAACTATTGGTCCCAAAGCTCTCGAAAATCATCCGAATTTACATCTGAAGAACCAATGAATGCATTTAACACTTAATTTATTTTATATTTTTTGTTGATTTTATTGATTATGAGATTCTTTTTTTAATTGAATTAAATTGTGTTTAACTGAAAATATTTTAAGTCATAAAATACGTGAAATTCATAACTTTTTGATCTCTTCTTTAATAAAACATTTTTAAATTTTGTTAAAACTTGTATTTCTGTCTAATATTTGTTTAAAACTATTAGTCAAATGAGTCGATAATTTGAAGTGTTTATGAGGAGAGCATCCAATTGATAGATAGAAACAATCGAAATATGTCTTCTTTGAGTGAATTACAATCGCAAAACCTTTTCCACCAATTTTTAGATTTCGATTCATTCTTCGGTTACCTTTTGTAACAAAATGTCTTCTTTTTGTGCTATAAATTCAAAACAAAAATATTTAATTTATATGATTATACAAATTATATGCTGTGCCCACTCTGTGCCCAATTTTGAATCAAAATATTCCAAATTAAGACAAAATATGTATTTAAATGATAGAGAAATGATAATAACTTTACAATTAATACGGACTCAAATGAAAATTAATTTTTGTGTAACTTATTATTGAAATTTTATAAATTAATTGAAGTTCGATAATAATTAACAAGATCATATATCTATAAAATGTTATTAAAAATAATCGTATTAGTTTTTCTTCAAAACTCAGCTGGTTATAAATGATTAAATTTATTTTCAAAGTAAAGTTTCCACAATTACCCTGCTTAAATGTTTAAATGTTGAAAGATAAGGTTATTTTCTAAACTTCTTGAATCAGTTTTTAGGAAAAGTAACAATCGTTGAATATTTAAACAAATTTAAAAATTTTATCTAGATTTAATCTCGATGCTTTGTTGTCAATTAAATGTGCATGTTAAATTAAGATGGAAATTGTATAAAAAGAAAATCATATTTTTGAGTAACTTTATTATAGACTCTATATTATAGAGTAATTATGAGTTTTGCGTCAATCAAAACAAATGGATTTCTAAATATTTATTAATCAAGTGTTAGATTCAATAAATATATTTATATTTTATAATTATATTAATTGTAATTTATGTCAAAATTACTGAAAAATTTAATTTCCACCTCATATTGAAAAATATAAAATTACGAAATATATTAATCGTATAAAGAATACCAAGGTTAATAAAATTTCCTTTATCTGTTAATATCATTTTTACCATTTCTTGACTCAATGGGTACATCCAAATGCAATTCAACGAAGAGATAATAAACCCACTGTCCGATTATAGCCCCCACATGTGGTCCTATTTATTGAATAATTTAAATAATATTAAAATAATAGATATATTAAATCAAACCAATGAGTCCTCCAATAAGCCAATAGATATGATTTCCAGGACTCCACACATCAGTTCCATAACCGACAATATTTGCAAATATACGGCCGGGGATATCACGGGCCGGATTCAGAGCTGGACCACAATTCAAACCGAATGCCATTATAAGAGCAGCCAATAGTAGTGCTAAACCAATAGGAATGAGTGGTTTGTTAACATTCAAGTTCTTTTCATCGACCAAGCACATTATTCCAAATTGAAGTAATGCTACGGATATTATCTGAAATATAAAAATTAACTAAAATAAGAATAAACTAGATATTGATCAAAGATTAAATCTGAATGAGGGCACAATGGGGCCAAGTTTAGTTTTAATTGATACACATATACATAAACATGTTGATTTATGAATAGAACAATTTTACCTGATCTAACAAAGCTCCTTGCACTGTAAGATGGTTTCCCGGGTGTGTTGTTAGAATTCCTATTGGAAAATATTATTAATTGTTAATAAATAACACCAGTTTTAGTTTAAAAGACTGACCCGCAGTACTGTTGGCCTCAAAGAAGGCTGATCTGACCCCACCATCGAATTCATTGATTGCATTATAATAATTGCAATAAGCTTTTGACAAATTCATAATTGAATTATCATTTTATTATCGATTTGATTTTGAAAATACCTAATATAGTGGCCGCTAAACCTCCTAAATATTGAGCGATGAAATAGTGAGGAATTTTTCTAAATATTTATTAAAAGATATTAATTTGATTAAAGTTATAACTAGTGTTTGAATACCTCCAGGGAAATTTTCCCGCAGTGGCCAGAGCTGAAAATATTTATTATTTTTATATTATTTTTTTGGGATTGTTTTAAATGTCTTAATAGGACAGACCTAATGTCACCACTGGATTGACGTGACCTCCTGTTGAAGGAAAAGTTATATGAAACAAACGATTCAATTAATTAAAAGAGTTTATCCTTAAGTTATATTTATTTTAAAAATGAAAATGTACATAGATATAAATGGACTGACCTGAAACTTTTGCCCCCAAATATGCGGCTAACATAAGCCCAACTCCTGTTGCGATTCCTACAGAATTCTATAGATTTGAGACCAAAAGATCTAAACATTTATTATTTGAGACAAATTTCATGAATTACTAAATCGAGATGAGGTCGACGTCCCAAAACTTGAACAGCGATGGAACAGTTGCACATCAACTGACAATACATATAATTAACTATCGATTCAACTATTTTCTAAGCGATACAAACCACTAAAATCAATGTTCCGATGAATTCAGATAACATTTCTCTGACGACAGTGTTTTTAGTCCGAAGAGATCCCAAAAGTACTTTAGTTTCAGCCATTTTTCAAACTATAGTCACCTAAAAAAATTATTTCATTAAAGCTGTTGTTTTTGATAACTGTTTAAAGTCTAGCCTCTATACTAAATGAGATATACAAGTGTTTACGATTTTTCAAATGTACTAGTGCATAAATTTCCTGCAATTATCAGCAGATGATCCTATTTGTCATTCTATGGTATTATCAAATAAATTGAAAAATATTACTAAATTTTCTGAATATTGATTTGCCAGAACCAATCAATTTTATGATTACATTGGATTAGAATCCAATAAATTATTGTTCTTTAACTTTAATTTATACGATAATTAATCTTTTAATGATTAGAATTCAATTTGAATAGTTTATCGAACTATAGTTTATCGAGGTGCAAAGTAATTTGTTCTGCGTTATTATTAACAAACAACTAATTTATAAAAACAATGATTACAATTAGAGGGAGAGGGAGGGAGGGATAAAGCATCATTGTTCTGTAAGAATTGCTGTTAGAAAATCATTTTGAACCAAAATCTGTGACTATTTCTAATTAGGAGTAATTCTATACTTCATTGATATTCGGATTCTTTATATTGTTTTGCGATAAATTCCATAAGTTTTAGTATATTTGGCTTCAGTTCATAAAATGATCTTAAAATAGATTTATACCATTTTAACAATCAATCACTTTTGATAATAATGCGATAAAATTTTATTAATTAATTTTCATACTAAGTATCGTTTCTTTAAAATTGAATCGTTTTATCGATAAATCTAATCAAACAAAAAATTAATGTAAATTAAGAAATGAATTATTATTTTATTATAAGATTATATAAGTTATTGAATTTTCAAATTAGTTTTCGATCGAATATAATATTTGATAAAATATTATTAATTAGATATATGATTGATAAAAAAAAGTTAACCTGGTCACTTTAGTAATTAACTTCAAGTCCATTTTTATCAAGTTAAGGAGTAGGAAGAAATATGTTGATAAGAATTACTTGATAAAAATGGATCATGTTCTATAACTCCATGTGAGTAGGTTCCATAAATAGGGTTAATAAATAAGGACCTAAATTAGGGCCTTTTTCAAAAAATGAACCTGTTGAAAATGTTAGTTTATTTATCACATAAATTTTCTGTTGATTTTTCACTAATTCATACAGTTTTGGAATCAGTTATTGAAAATCAATTAGTCTTTAATCTAAAAGTTGATACTTTGAAAGCATTAAAGAATTATATTATATTTCACTCAAATTCTTATCGATTGAAATGAATCAAAACTAAATGAGTGATAAATAAAAGTAATAAATCACTTACCTCTCAATGGAGCAGTTCTTAAATCAGTTCTTAATTGTGGAGTAAACAGAATAAACTAATTCTGAGGAATGAGTGAAAAACAATTTCGTAATATTTGTTTGTCTTAATCTTATTTCGAAACGTTTGCCAAAAATCTCTGGAATTACAGTAAAACTTATTTCATATGAATTCAATAATTAGGTCTCAAATTTTGGAATTCAAAACATAAGAATATCCGTCAAAATAGCAGATAATCATAAAATTGGTTCTAAAGCTAAAAAATTATCCGCCGTTTGATTAAAATTATATTTTGGAAAATTTGCCACAAATTCAAAAGGAAGTTAACAAAACTTTTTTAGAGAAGTTCTGTTGAGTTCTCTCTTTTTGAATCTGTGGTTAATTTTTGCTGACTTTTAAGTCAAAATATTTTTTGTCTGATTATAGATATATTTAAAAGACTTCGTGAAAAGAATTCTGATTTGTCTTTAAAACTAAACATAAAAAGTAATAGAAAACGAATATAAGATATCAGACAAATGAATATCATGTTTACAATTATTGAATTTTGATCGGAAACTAATAAATTAGATATAGTTTTGTTATCTCTAAGTCAGTAAACTTTTCGAAGTCCAGACCACTTTAGATATTTATTTATATTTAATTCAATTAAATCATTATTTGTCTGTAATTAGGAGTTTTTAGTTTTTTTATTTGAATTAAAGGCAATAATACATAAAATTTCAAATCACTTGAAAATATCAAATGTTTTAATAAATTTTGTCGTATTTTAATATTAAACAGACTTTTCTTTCCTGATATGAAAACACATAAATCTATTGAAATTTACGTATAATTTATTCATATTCTCACCATTAAAGTGATAATTGATTCCCAGAATTATTATTAAATGTAATGGACACCAATGAAACCATACAACCAAGTGAAATTCAAATCTCAATCTTACGTAACTATTCTCTGCATTATTCAACACTTTTTTTGAAGGATGAGATTATTTTCATCGAAAACTGAGACTCACTTTAAATAACATTTATATAAAAATATTTCTTTAATATGACATTTGTTTTGACAAAATATAATAACATTTAATATAATTAAAGATAAATAACTTATTTTTCGACATTTGAATGGAATGTTTACTTTGATTAAGAGATTCTTCTTTGAAGTCGAAGACTGTAAATAAAGTCTTCGATATCGAAGTCAATGGGCGTTAAATCACAACCATTTGTCTTAAAACAGGCATAGAATTCGATGTTTCGGTCCTGTCTTCCGATGACACTAAACAAATGGACTTCATTTTCGAATTTCTTTGCTTTCAATTTGTTTGGACTCAAAAAATTTGATGAAATCTTTATTTGAAATGTTTTGCCCTTTTCTTGATAGGAATCCATAGAATTAGTGAACTGTCGACTCATACCATAACAACATTCGGCAAACTTTTTGAATATCTGTTCACAAATATCTTTAGGCCATTGAAGTAGAGGTCCGGCGAAGACTTGTTGTCCGTCTTCGATATCCAAATAACAAATTAGGTTTTCCGGAAGTTTAAAGTTTTGTTGTAAATAAACGCAATTATTGGGACTACACGTCAATAGACTCATGTCTTTAGAGTTGCTATAACTCAGACTCGTAGCGCTCGATGAGGACAGAAGTGAACGTTGAAGGGATGGACTCGAACGCGATTTCATAGATCCAGAGACACTCGATTCGTCCAATGATGAGAGCGAACCGGTTGACCGGTGTATTATTTGTTTGAGTTGAGTTGTGCTCGTACTCAGAGATAACAGATCTTTAAGTGACGACAAAGACTTATAACGCTTTTGATCTGTTTTACGATCAAAAAATGTTTTGACTGCCATTTGTTGGACATCAAAGCAGTGCTCGATTTCATCGGTGAGTCCCGATTTCGTGAAATGAGATTTCAATAAACGAATCGATTCATTGATAATCACTTCATTTGCTTTGATTATCGATTCATTTGAACAAATGAAAGGCATTTCCAGAAGAGTGCAGTGAATCATATGTCGAAAGCCTACGATTGAAATATAATATTTCACGTCTTCGGACTCATTATAATCGTTAGAATCGTTTCTTCCGTCAAACGATGGAAATACTTGACTAAAGAGGACGAGTCTTATTGAATAGGTTTTATGTAATGAAAGCAATCCTTTGAGACTTAAGAAACTGTAGATATCTTTTAACTGATGGTTTGATAGATGGGATATCAATAGAAAACCTTTATATAAAATACAAGAACCAATGACAATGCATTGCGAATTGTTTTCTTGATGTATATCCAGAGTTGAGTCTTCACTCAACCAATCCATAGCTTCGTATTCACTGAGAGAATCGTTTAAATTGATGGATAAGTTGTCATCGATTAGAAGCCTTTTAATTGTATTCAAAAATATCGAATCAATGGTTGAATATTTGATGTCTTCAGTTAAAAGATATTCAAGAACTGAGAATTTTGTGGTTAGATTTGAATGATTTGATTGATCTTTGAAAGCACAGCTCAGGGAACTATAATTGAATTTTATTACTCTTCCTATTGTTTGGACAATTGCTTCGACTTCAATGTCAGTAAACTTGTTGTGAGGAAGGGCTAAGACTAACAAATTGTCCGATTCGTGTATAAAACCTATTTTATAAACTTGTTCTTCATTTTCATCATTTACTGCAATTGAAGAGAAATTAATGGTTTGATTAGTGATCTGAGAGACCACTTGAGATAATGTGACAAACATTCCCTTTAATTTCAATAAAATTGGATTATTCGAGTCATCCGACTCTGGCTTCGGATAAGAATATATGAGACAATCGTTTTGACTCTCAGTCGGAGGCATTAAATACATTAAAATGAATTTGTTTTCAATTTTAGACAAATTTGTTTCATATTTGCCTTTAATTAAATCAAACAAATTGTTTGTATTATTCATTGAATTTGTATTATTTTGATCGCAATCCGAGATCTGAATCCTCGGTTTATCACCAGAATTGGTCTCAATTTCATTACTATTGGACTTCTTTTTAGTACTCTTTCTTTTGAAGCTCTTATTCTTGATTTTGTTATTAAATACCCACGAAGTGAGTCGGGTATAACTTGAACGCAATCTATTAACAACAATTTTAAATCAAACTAATCTTGTTAATATTCTTTACCTGTCATTTGTATTAAGGAGTGATTCGGATGTCTTAGGGATTGAATCGTCTGTTTTTCGTGTTTGAGTTTCATCTAAAGCTTTGCTATCAATGAGTTGTAAATAAAAGAGTTGTCTATCATTTGATTCTTTCAAAAGGTTAGTGTAATCAATGTCTTCGTCGTCAAGAGATGTGTCCGAAAGGGAACTCTCGTAATGAGATTCACTACAAGTCGAACAATAAGACGATTCGCTTTCTGAAGTCATCATTCAATTGATTGTTATTATCGATAATATCAATAAAATTCAATCAATCTTTGGATAAAATTTTAATTTAAATGTAAACAAAACATAGTCTGTAATGACAACAAAGGCATAACAAATGACGTCAAATTTTAAATGAAGCTTGCTCTTTTTGTTTAAACTTTAAAGTTTAAAGTTTAAACCGGTTTTATTGCAATAAAAAAGCATTAATTAAGTAATCACTTGAATAAATTTTGAATATATTTATTGATTAACAATTATTGCAAAATATTTGTATAGATCCGAATAAGTTTTAATATAATAAAAATGAAGAGTCGTTATATGAAAGAGCAATGAAAGACCAAATCCTTGAAATACTTTGCATTTCTTCTCATTTTTTTGAGGTTTTCATTGAAAGTTATATTTTATGTTTGAATTATTAATATTTCAATAAATCGATAAAAAATTATCTAAACTTAACTAAAATTATCAAAAAATACGTTGACTTCAATTCATTAAAAATCTAAAAGAATTTTCAGTTCAATTAATAGTATTTTTTTTAGTTTATTAGCAAGATACATTGATATAAACTTCAAGATGAGCAGACATTTACTTTTCGTTTATGGAACTTTGAAGAGGGGTATTTTGTTTAAATGTTATTCATTCTTGTTATTTAAAATGTATGATAAATGGCTTTTCAGATGAACCGAACCATTATTTAATGACAGATGAAAGCAACGGATTATGTAGTTTTGTTTCAAAGGCACAGACATTGGATGAGTGGCCGCTTGTCATCGCTTCCAAATACAATATTCCTTATCTTTTACACAAAAAAGGTTCCGGAAAAGTAAATATTCATTTTTTATTTTTACACTTTTCTAAAAACTTTTTAAAATAATATTTTGATGACTGAGTTGTTCTCATTTCTAAATCTATGAAACTTATTGCAACTCAAACTAATTAATTATCATATTTTGATCTTGATTATATACAAATCAGATATTAATCATGGATATTTCACCTAGATAAAGTTGATATTTTGAAAATAGACTAATTTTAAAAATATTTGTTTGTAAAAAGAGAATTATAGGTGAAGTATATTTGATGGACGACCTAATGTTAGCTAAAATGGATGAACTCGAATGCCATCCAACTTATTATACTCGAGTAAAAACTCCGGTTATATTAGAGGACGGGTCTCAAAGTTATCCGTGGATTTACTTCGTTATGAATTTTAAACCAGAGCTCTTGAATTTGGAGACATATGATGACTATAGTAGTTATGGCGCTCACGGATTACCTTATGTCGAAAGGTCTGAACGAAATCAAACAAATGACGGAACGCAAGAAAAATATGATGTCTTTTCTGACATTCTTTTAAAATTCTAATAAATTGTTTTTATAGCGAAGAGACTTCAAGTATTGACGACATTATTCAGTGAACTCATTACCCGTTTATCTAATCTGCATATTATCTGCGAAGAAGTCTTAACATTTTTGGGTCACTTTCGTTGTCAAAGTTGTGAATCCAATCAATTCTTTAATTTTAATCTTTTTATGTAAATGTGTTAAAGTCTTAAAATACTAAATAAACAAATTCTTTCATTAAAGTCGACCTAATTTTATGAATTTGAAGAATGAATCAAATAATTCATTTCTCGAATTCATTTGGAAAAATCAAATAAAAAGTTGAGTAAAAATTGATTTAATGAACTAGGTCGAACCATAAACAGATAATAACAGATTCTTAGAGAATTTGATGAATTTTCTAAACATTTAAAACCCATTTTTCTTGAATTATGAGTAGATATGACCACAAATTGATAAAAAATGGAAAACAAGAGCATAAATAATGCAAAAGTATTCCTCATATGAATTGTTGTGGAAATTGTAGCACATTCTCTAATTAAGTCAGATGTGCTCATCGGTAGTACCTCCCTTTGATGGCTGACCTGATTCTGGGCTAAAATAGAGTGAACACAAACACAACAATTTGTAAAACAACTGTTTTATTAGTTTAAAGGATGACTAGGAATTGGATTTTTGAATGTTTTTAAATACAATTAAGATATTTGTTCTGAAATATGTTTGACTAAAGAGAACTTCAAAACTATAGTGCGATTCATATATTAAAACAAATTTTGTTTTCTATGATTATATACTAATAAATAGAAAGAGAAATCCCCCGAAGAATACTATTTTTGTCTCAAATAATATTTAGTTAATAGAAATTAAATTAATCTTAAATAACATAAAACAATATATCGATTCTTAATCTTAAGTTAATGTTATCACAAATGAATTGTTTAAATCGTTTCTGTTTTTTGTTTTTTGTTTTGTTAACTGAATTGCGAACTAAATTCACTCAAATTATTATTAAAGTAAATGATATTTCGCTTTGGTTTTGAAGCTCTCGCTGTTTGTTATGTTTTAAATAATTATTTAAAATATAAATATGAATACTAGAGATCACAGAATAAGTAAAACAAATCGATGGTTAAAACATTATATAAAAGCATCGAAAGCTTATTATCATATAAAAGGCAATTAAAAGGCTTTTAACAAATTAAGTTATTTAAGTGGACAAAGTGGCCAGCATTAGCCGCTCCTCTTCCGATAGATCTAAACCACTTTTGAGAGTCCGTCTCACTGTTTAATTCATAAAAAATTAGTTACTATTTAATTAAAGCTTAAGTTATTGTTTAATTAATTAATTACATGACTTCCTTTCCCCATATCTGGCTTTTCTTCTAATCCTTTGTTCGTTTTTAATGGGTTGACTGGTTGTAGTCCTTACCAGACTCTCGAGTATCTCATCGTCTGCTTCAGTATAGGCCTCAATATTGACACTATGTCTGTAGTGAATGGGAGGTCGGGATTGTGTGCTGTTTATATTCGACAGATTAGTCATTGAGCCACTGGACGGACGCCTCAGTTTAGTTCCAGGAAGTGTACCCCATTTAGTAGGTCGACCCCCACCTTCACTCTCATAATCACTTCCATTTGTTAGCAATTGTTTGAGTTCGTGGTCTGCCTCTTGTTCTTTGGTCTTAAACTTATCCATCTGTTCAACAAATATTCAAATGTTTAATAAATTTCTGTAAAAATTAATAGTAATTACTTCAGTAATCATTTTTCCTCGAGTTTTATTCCTCTCTCTATGGTTGGCCTTCTTTTCGAGCTGTTCTTTGACTCGTTCTCGAGTTGTTCTGTACTCTAAAGCGAATTCACTGATGACTTTGAGTACAGAATTGGGTTTCGTTTCCTTTATTTGATGTGAAGGTAATCCCAAATAAACCAAAAACTTTTTGAATCTATTGATAACTCTTCTGTGAATAATTCCCAAAACAATTATCCTTTCGGCGCAATCGGCCAAAAACTCTGACATTCGGACTTTCATAGGTGTGGAACCGTCGTGTTTGGCGATCACTTTCAAGTGTTCCCAGGAGGCCTTACAATCCGTTTCCATTTTCTGTAGACTTTTGAACACTTCATCGAAATCTTTTTTCGAAGCTCTGGAAACGGCTCCTAATTCTGAGTATAAATCACTGGATTTTGGATACTTTTCCATAATTATATGACATAAATGGTGAAGGAGTGAGTGCTTATGGACAGTGTCCTTCACTTCAGGCACTTTTGATAAATAATCGATTTGAAAGCCTTTTGCTTCGACGCCATTCAAATAGTTGCCGATCGATAGCAAAGTGCCTAAAATTATTCGGAAAGTCTCGCACTTTTCAAGTTCTGCTGTGGCCTGTTTCAGATCCATTAGAGGTTCGGCCACTTCCCGTTCAATTATATCGTAGTCTAACCTAAAGGCCCAAAGCCTTAATCTGGCCTCTAATGCACTGATTGAGGATAGAGTTAACAAAAAAGATTCTGCAGAACCCAAAGGCACGTCTGGATTAGCCATCTGTGCCTCAAGTATTTTAGTCTTTTCTTCTTCTGTGGGCATCATTGTTGACAATATCTTATCGATTCCCTCTCTGTTCATAATAGTTGCATCCATTTTGAGTATAGCAGTCTTGACAGTTCTGGGAGGGGGTAGTTTTGTCATTCCTATGTTAATGGCATTTGACCTCTTTGTGTCCAAAACAACGATTTCATTCTTTTTTCCGGCCTCCTGTGCCTTCTATACCAAAATCATAAGGATTCAAATTTGAGTTCTTCAGTATTTTAAAAGTTAAGAATAAGAGAAAAGCCTTACCTCCTATTAAAGCGATTCAATTATTATATTTTGTTAAATGAGTTGAAACAAAGAGAATAAGAAAACAATTAAATGTCGAAACGATTATCCAAAAGTCATAAAACATGCAATCATTTCAAAAAAAATATCAAAACTTAGTATTTTTCCAATTTGTGAGTAAAGCCATCACTCCATTACTCAACCAAATGTCTATAAATCAATTATTTAATGCATACCTTAGCGATCAATTCCTTGGCTCTACTCTCAAACAAGTGCTCCAACTTTTGTGTGTCGACCGAAACGTTTTTGATTTCGTCCCAAATTGTCTTCTTTTTGATTATTCGACTCAACAGTGATTTGTCTTCTTTTACTTCTTTCCAAAACAATTTGATTGTCTTCTTATTCTTTGGTATCATTTTTGACATATCTGGTGATGAAGTCGGCGAAGGGGTGTTTTGATTGCGTTGATTGCACAGCCATTGATGAGCCCCTCCAAGTCTAGGCATAGGTGGAGGTGTCGGAGTCCCCGACATAGGCATCGGAGGTGGGGGAGGAGTGCCACACATCGGGGGAGGTGGTGGCGGAGGCATCAGAATATTACAATCTGAGGGAAGTGGAGGCGGTGGCGGTGTATTGGATTGTGAACTGTTGGCAGTGGGCGCACATATATCTGCGTCGTCGTCATCTCTTAGATCAGTAAAGTCTAAATCATTGATTAGAAGGGGTCGGGACAGAGAGTTGACCAATTGGTCCCATTGCAAGTATTCGGGCTGACTCTTTGGGTCGGACAACGACTCTTTGGCACTAATTATTCTTTGCAAACTTCCATTTATGATAGGGTCCGTCACAGGCGTATTGTTAACCGGTTTCATAATTCTTTCTTTTATGGATCGAACAGATTCTGTGGATTTCATGTGATTTTCAATGTTTTCATTATTTGAATTTTGATTCCATGTCTTATTTGGAATCATTTGTGGCTTACAATTCGATAAATTAGTCGATTCTTCATTTGTCTTTCCGTACATCATAGATAACATCCAGGCTTTCTTGTCATTCATACTGTTCTGTTTAGTGAGGACATAGTGTCCATTTGTATGTCCGTTCATATCATTTGACTTCGTATTATTCGAACCATCATTTTTGAAGTTATTATTATTTAAATTATTGAATAAATTGTTATTATTATTATTCGTTATATTATTATTATTTTCCCACTTATTTGAGTTAACATTTTGTTTATTTTGAAAAGAGAGCTGGCTGTTTTTCTTATTTTCATCCTCCACATTCTTATCAAATTTATTGCTAACCCTCTCAACCATTGAATTGGGAAGAATTTTGATGGTTTCGATTAGAGGTGGCTTTTCTTCGCCACTGCCATAACTACCATATGATGCAAAACTTCCATAGGAGTCGGCACTACTACACGAAGATATGCTCGATCTCTGGTTATTGAGTTCCTGCTCTTTAATCAAGGTCTTTTGTCGCGCATCTCTTTCTCTTCGCACTCTTATCGTAGGTTTGATGTCATCGAAACCATTGGAAACCATATTTGAATTGATATTCGAATTAAAAAACTTTTTGTTGAATTGTTCGGTCTGTTGGAGTACTTTCCTCTGCCAGGAGGGCACAGTTTCCTCGCATTTATTGCTTTTATTCATTTGAGGCTTCACTCCTCCCGAAGATATTGTTCCAAACGAATGTCTTCTGCTTTTTCTTCTGTCTTCTTCGAGTCCAGACCCGCTTTTGCGCCTTAAAGTAATTTTTTGTGAGTCAGGTAAACCCCTTCCGTCATCGTCTCCATCTTCATGCCTAAGCACTGCTTCATATGTGCGGAACTGTTGAAGTAAGTCGTGATCAGTGCCTTGTTTTGACATATAGTGCTGAATGATTCTCTCCATTCCCTGTTCTTCAATGGAGTCAGTTATGTCATAATAGGTGTCCTGATCTGAGATTCCGTTAAGTGTTTTGTTTATGAGAGTCATTGAAAATATAAGTAATTCAATGTCTGCCGAATCCTTTTCATTCATTATATTCATTACATTAGTCCAGGGCTTAACACCTTTGCAGATACGGAACAAAATTATAAGTTTCATATAAATGGTTAGAGTGTATTACCCCTCTCAGAATCGACAGTTTCAATTGAGTTGACTAATAGCTTGCAATTAGAGTCCGCATATTCGACAAACACGAGAAGTAGTTTTAACGCCGTCTTTACGACTAACCGATACTTTAGAGCAATAATTGTTATATTAATCACAAATAATTGGAATCACAGGAAAAACAGTTTATATAATATTGTTTTCAAGTCTTTCAACTGAATTAATGTTAGTTTTGTGTTATGTCTTATAAGTCGTGACTTTTTAAATTCAAATTACCTGCGAAGAGATGAGAGTATAGAGCCATTGAATGGTTTCGTTGTGTTCAATGACACCATTCATGCCATCGACGTAAAGCATTACTTGTCCTAAAGCTGTATAATAGGATCGTAAAGAATAGATTATAACTATAAATAGACGGCTCTCAGTCCAAAAGAGGACTGTTTAGAAAGAGATGGCAAAACACAACAATAAATATCTAATTGAAATCTTATTTGATTCAAACAAAAACTCTTTTATTATACCCAACGATAGTCAGGTATAAGAACTTTTAAAAACAGAGTTATGTCTAGAATTACATTCTTTTCAAACATAGAACTCCTATTAAACTATAGGAGAGGAGAGAAGAAACTGTGGTTTACCTCTTAAGATGTAGTTTTGATAATTTTGATCCGCTTCAGATCCAACTTTGATGAGACAGGCGAGTCCATCATTTCGCACAAACTCGTGAACTAGATCTTTGTCGTCCTATAAGAATCCACAACAAAACACATCAAATCCACACCCATTTCCACTCAGGTATTAATTAACTCTCTCAATGGAGGCGCCTCTTATTATATCTCACAAATTTAAATTAAAAAATATAGTTTGGGCTTAGATTTGATGTCATTCTTAAAGTGATTAAAAGTACCCAAAAATTAGGACAAATGAACCAAAAAAACTTTGAATTCATAGTAAAGGAAGTAATGACGAAATCTATTGCACAGGAATTTCTCCTCATTTTTTAGTAAAAACGCAGAGAAATTTAACATGATTCAACTTGACCTTTTTTAATTAAAAATGCATCACCAAGTTGCTTAAAGGGACAGGTGGATCGTAAAATCAGACAGTTTTCACTCTTTAATTTACAGATTTCTTTGTTTTTCATGCATTGATTGTAAATAATGTCCAAACGTTCAAAACCTATAATGAATACATACCTGAAATATTTGTTTTAAAGAGAACAAGGCTCTTCTCAAATCACGACCGCTTGAGTTTAATAGTTTTTCTATAGGAAAAAGTTATAGAAAATAAATTATAAATTATTTCCAATCGAAACATTCAATATATGTTTTTATATCTAATATAATAATATATTCTTTGGAAGGGATGAACCGCTCGACAAATGTTGAGATTTTTCTTTTCTGGGATCAAAACTTAAATAAATGGTTGGAAACTTCATGAGAAATACATATCAAGAGTTAGACTACACTGTAGTCACTACACCACAAAAATTCAATCGAAATACAGTGTTCACAATGTTGTGAAAACTGTTCACAACAATGACCCTCAATATAATGGATTTCTTCTAAATTGGACATAAAACGGATAATTAGACTACAGGTCACTCATACCTGTAGTGATAAAACATCTATTTGTGGCAAAAGGTTTGATCGCTGTATGGAGTTTTAAATTACTTACTAGTAGTGAACCACCCTAACCACCTTGCATAAATCTTATTTGAAGTAAAACTGTTACTAATACCCAAAATCCATTTGTTTGGAAAAATAATACACACTTTTTATGTGCGTTTTATCCTAAAATTACCTTTCAAATAAAAATATCAATTGAAATATTTTTTATTTGTGTTTTATTAGACTAACCCTGTTGTGACCTTAAGTGAACCCTGGAGATTGAAGATTGCTAGAGAAGATCCTTCAATACTGCCTCTAATATAGTTCTAAAGCCAACTTAAATTATATACTATTTTTTTATGAAATAATGGTGCAGGGTCATAGGGGTCATAAGTCATGACCACTGAATTATTGTCTAAATCTTATTTTCTCTGAAATTATTTCTTGAGAATTAATACCTCGAGTATTGTCACAACTTTTGATTCTATATATAAGTTTGTGAATTCTCTTCCTTTTCATTCATTATTTGTGAACTCTTATGAAAACTCAGAAGAGTTTAATTAACTTTTACGGACCGTATGCTTGAAGTACAGGAATAGCATATATTATGGGCTCATAAGTTATGAGTACTTTTTTAGCTATAGTTCTTAACCCTATGCCTTAATATGAGAACAATTTTGAATGCATTTAAACTTAAATAGGTTAAATATTATACTGAGCCTCCAAATCTAATAAATCTTTATGATATTGTTTAAGATAAGAAATCTAAATAATCAAGTTGAAAACGCCCGGCGATTGGTCAAGTTAATAACTTAAATAAAATTGGCCAATCAAAACTCACTTGCTAAATTATAATGATTTGTTTATTAATAACTAAAAAGATTAAATTTCAAAAAAGATCAGTGAAATTCAGCTTAATTTTACTTTAAATTAGGTGCTATTCTATTTTTTCAGAGATAGCCAAGGGGAATGTATATCTGAAATACCCAATTGAAATTGGGGAAAGCCTAACATTATTTTGGGGAGAGAGAGAGGGAGAGAGAGGGAGGGAGAGAGGGAGGGAGAGAGAGGGAGAGAGAGAGAGAGAGAGAGAGAGAGAGAGAGAGAGAGAGA